>AWVV02004846.1:0-72467 GCA_000500205.2 Phytophthora lateralis | reverse complement strand
ACTGGGTTTCCTCCTAAAACTGATATCTATAATGAGGGGATCTGCCATCGGATGGATGGCAGAGTCCCTATCTAATGAACGACGCTTATTGGTAGAAATATGCTTCTTTCTACCAGTAATATCTCTTTGGATTGAATGTGGGCCACTCTGTGGAGTGGTCAACTTGAATGTAGCCATCAGTGTATGTTGTACTAAGGTAGGAGGTGAACCGACTGTGTAGCCCCGCTACAATGGCGTAGACCGAGCTCCAACGCGTCACGTTGCTGCCGCAGGGCGGATCGATTGTTGATCGTGCGTAGAGCCATTATCAGTGTACTCACCGCCTCCACCGGTTCCGTGTGCGCTTCGAGAAACGCGATGCCAGCCATATTAAACCGGTGCGACGCGCAGCCAATCAGAGGAACCCCAAGTCATGTCGCAGCAGCGCGGTTGGTGGCACAATTGTCGCTAATCAGAAAGGCCAAGGCTGCTAATGATTGGCCAAAAAGCCTAGTAATCTTTTTCATGAACTCACAGTGCGACGTTGCCGTCTGGTCGCCTTCTTCCATCGGCGCGACCACCAAGAGGGGTTGCTCCAGCTCGCCATCAGCCCAAAACACCCGGAAGAGTGCTACGTAGTGCTCGAAATTGTGGGTCCAGCCATCGAACATAAGATCGTAAGTACCAGAAATATCAGCGTTGATCTTGCGCTCGACTACCGCGACCGTTGCAGCGAGGTAGGCCTTGAGAGTCTTCGAGCAAATGGGCTTCAATATGGACATGGCCCTAGTGAGTGGGTCGTCGATTTCGCAGAGAGGCATGTTGCGGTCGACTACACACTCCACCCAGCGGTTGATGTTGGCGGCTTCTGGTCTGACGAATCCGTGCACCGAAAGAGACCCGCCTGTCTGCTCTAGTAGGCCTCGAAGTCTTGCTTGTAATCAGCATGCTTATCCTTCAAGTTGGTTACAAGATTGGCGTAGCCACTTGAAGGGAGCTGCTTGCGTCGCCTTCTACAGTAGTTGCAGACGTAGTTGTGGTCAGTGTCGGCAGCGCAGAAGAAGCGGCATAGCTTGCGGCTGGTGGTGGTGGTGGACATTGTTGCGCCGGGGGGGAATTTCAAAGTGAGCAAGGAAGCGCACGACAAGGCAGACACTTTCCGCCAACTGTGTCAGGCCACTCACAACCAACAGCTCTGCTGTCTGCACAGCCACCACTGAACCATCTCGGTCAAGTTTGCAAATAGTATATTGTATCGAATAGTAATAATAGTTTATGGTACTATCAAACAGCAGTTAATTATTTGGGTACCTCAATATCATTACTATTTTTCCGAGCACTGCTCAGTGTGGGTTTTAGACTTGCAACTTGCTGGAAGAAATAATGGAATAACCCACATCCAGTTTGGGTTAAACCAGGGTTTTGTGACGTTGGCCTTTCATATTCCCATTTTGGTTGGTCACGAGACGTGCTTGACTGCGGGATTCTGAACGACGGACTCCGTGAGGGCTACGCTGCGGATGGACGCTAAGAAGAGGATAGGTGATGACTGTTTTGCTATCTATCTGCTTGTGCGTATGTGTTCGTGCTCTTTGTGGAGCCGACGACAACCTGCGAGAAGCTGCTGCCGTTGCTCGCCTTCATGGCTTGAGCGCCACTCTTCTCCATTGTGAAGATGTTTTAGCCACATTTGAGAGACGGCTTCTGTGCCGTCTCGATGACGATAACACATTCGAGAGGTTTATTCCTGCAGCTAATGGGGAGAACGCTCAATGACTGCGCGGCGCTGTTTGCGTCGCGTGTCCTCGGTGTTCTTCTTTGCTAGAGGAGTGATGAGGCTTGTGGCTTGTTGTGTGAGTTTCAGAGGCCCTGCTAGAGTATGATGTATGTGCCCGGCGGGTCGATGGCTGTTTGGTTGTGCTCTTCTGCTCTTTCGGTGGTATCCTGCTGTGAAGCTTCTGGTTACCTGACACCTCCGCGATTCTGCATGTCTTGCGCTTCAGCTGTACTTGGTGAGTAGGCGCTTCTTCTCGCAATGATGTAAAACATAAGGCCGCTATTAGGACCTCCCGCTGCCACGCGCAGAAGATGTTCCCAGGTCTTCTTGCTTTGAGGGCGAGTTGTGCTTGGTTGAGCTCGCGGGGTGCTGTTCGATGACGATAACCATTGCAGAAGGTATCGCAATTTTGCTGAGCGATTAAGAGAAGAAATGCCTACAGAGTGAGCTGGGGCACAGGTGGCCGTCGCCAAAGTGTGGCGTGGAAAATGATGACAACGAGAAACCAAAGCGACGACGTCGCTGTGATGGTTCTTACACTTGATCCGATTCCTATGTACGCAAGCCACGAACTATACACTTGGAGCAATTTATGCCGCTGCTCTTCGCTTCATTTTCTTGCCACCACAGCACTTCTCGGAATTCGCTTTCCGCTTACCTCTTTTGCCAGTCTTGTGACCCCCACGACCATTTCCACCTGATGTAGAAGGCTCGGAAGTGTTGTAGTTTGCGTTGCTTCCCTTCTTCCTCTTGGAGTCATGTGCAATGGCGTTCGATAGGATGCCAAAACCGCTGTTACCTCCTCTTGACGCGGAGTTGTGAGATGGCTCAGGGTTGGTACGTGGGAACAGCGGACCCTCTGGTGCTGAGCAGCTAGCCAAGAGCTCGTCCCAATTCATCCAGCAGGCGAAGGGTTCGGCAACCTTGTTCGGGTCCATGCCACCGATGAGCGGACGCAACTTCAGGCACTCCGTACACTGCACAAACTTACGTTCGCCATCATCGTCGTGAGAGTGTGTGTACTTGTAGTAATGCGCAGACTTGTCCAGGCGCTTACAGCGCTGAATGAAATCCTGCGCAAATTTGCGCTGGCGGTACTCCACCAAATCCGCTCCTTTCATTAGCACAACGAGCTTCTCCTCCGGGGCCGCACATTTCTGGGATAACGAAGAATTAGTGAGTTTAGGCACAGGTCGTTTCACTAGTAAAGGGAGGTAACGTCCAGCAAGCAACTTACATTGTGCCGCTTGTCCCATCTATTCATCTTGCAGTACCAAACTGCCGGCAGCTCTGACACATTAACTTGGTCTGTACACACACGGTCACGCATTGTAGAGGTCAGTCTCGAATAAATCATATCAGCGTCCCGACAAGATATCTTACTTGGTAGTCGACGCCATTTTTGACATTTGTCGCACTGTACCCAGTCGTCCTGCTTCGTTGCAATTGGGTTCGGTTTGATGTCGTCGTCATCTTCCGCTGCTGCTTTCTTTAGTTTTTGTAGCGCAGCGCTACGCGTTCTCACAGACAACTCCGGTGACGACGGGGTATCGGGAACAGTCGTTTCGGAACCACTAGCCGCAGCTTTTTCCTCCTTCATAGCTGTATCTACATTTGCAGACCGCATCGCAGTCGCTGCTCTCGCCAACACTTCACGTTCGTTCTGCTTATTATTGCTGCCATCCTCTTTCTTCTCCATGACCAGTTCTTGCTCCCTTTCTTCCTCGGAAATGATCTGCACTTCAATGCCATAATAGTCCATGATGTCATCGTCGTCGTCAACAGGCGCTAAGCCTGGCCACAGAGATGACACGTACTTCACTCGTTCGTCGAGTGTTAAGCTCCCCGGTTTATCACCCGTCAGTGGGGCAAAGTCTTCACCCCCGACTTTCACAGGTTTGTACTTCGGAAGAGAATGTCGTTCATGCGGAGCCATCACAGAAAAACTGTTCGTCTCCGGTTGGCCCTCATTGTCATTACTAGATGCCCAACCTGGTTGTTGAGACGGCTGCGTGCTTCTGCTAATAAGCGCGTCAAATAGCGCTGCCTCTCGATCGTCGTCCCGGACAGACGCGTAGTACTCCTTCAGCAACTCCCTCTTCAGTCTGAAAATCTCTGCATGGCGACTGGGGTTACTGAAGCCGCCATTGTGGCGTGGCAGACGCTCCGGCAGCATCACAGTCGTGGTTGTGCCGCCTGGGGACGTCACCGTCTTCTCCTCGGCCGGCAGCGTGGCTCGGTACGAGATCTGGCAGTGAGGGTAGAAGCGCACAAGGCGGTGCATCTTGTTATTCTTGGGTTTCATGATGGTGAAGTCCTTGAGCTCGAGCTCGCGCGGCTCCTCCGGCCGCAGCAGATACACGTCCACGGTCTCCGTCTGCGTGGGCACAGGCTCTGCAGCGAGGAAAGCGACGGCCAATCAGTCAGATACTGGGCGTTAACATGTAGTAGAAGCAAGAGGTGCATCTGCATAGCAGACAGATAGAACGCGCACCGTCGTAGTAGTCGGTGTCCATGGTGTTGAGCCCCGCGCAGGTCTATCGTGACTGCTGAACTGCATACACGTAGTTAAGTTCACTGCGGATCATTAAGTACGTAATGTATGTATTTAACTGCATAATTTCGCTGGTTATTTGCGAATCTTCGGAAGACAGACGCGATGACCTCGAAGGAGACAAAGGCGCAGCGGACGGTGGTGTTTGTGTACGGGACGCTCAAGACCGGGCTCTACAACTACACAGCGTATATGCAGCCGGCAATCGAGCTGGGCAAGGCTTCGTTTGTTGGTGCGGCTCGTACGTCGCACGACGACTTCCACATGGTCCTTGACGATCAGGCCTTCTACCCGTGTCTCTATCGAGCGCCGACCGAAGGCTACTGCGTGGCCGGTGAGGTCTACAGCATCGACGACGATACACTGGCAGCTCTGGATGTATTAGAGGAAGTAGATGACGACTTGTACGCGCGCGACGAGATCGATGTGGAGCTTGTGGCTGGTTCGCGCAAGGGGGAGACTGTGTCCTGCCAAGTTTACCTCATGCCGCTCTTCGACGACTTGCCCAAGCTGGAGCGTATCACCGACTACACGGCAGCGATGAACGCGAGATATGACGCGCTTATGGGCGATCCCCAGCTCGAGATTCTGGAGTGTATATACGGCAAAGAGGTCACCGACGCTGTGGAGGCTAAACTGAAAGCGGGGATTGAGTTTGCAGACGCCTGGAAGGCGGTTGCCAAATCGTGACGCGTTAAGAGCTGCTGCGATGGAGAACCGATGTAATTACGCCATTGGATCTATCCTGTATTTGACGTGTGTTACTTTGCCTACAGAATGAACTTGGACAAGTCTGTGCGGTCCAACACGTTGGAAAGACGCTGCTGCACATACTTCTTGTCGACCTCGAAAGTCACACCGTTCATCTTGGGTGCGTGGAAAGACACCTCCTCCGTGATCTTGCTAATGATGGTAGCAAGACGACGTGCTCCGATGTTGTCCGTCTGTGCGTTCACCTGCTCTGCAATGGACGAAATCTCGCTGATGGCGTCATCCGTGAATGTGAGCTTCACGCCCTCCGTCGCCATCAACGCACTCGTCTGCTCCAGCAGATTGTGATCCGTTTCCTTCAGGATCTTCTCGAACTCAGTAGCGCCCAGCGGCGAAAGAGCCACTCGAATAGGCAGGCGGCCTTGCAACTCGGGCATCAGGTCGGATGGCTTTGAGCGGTGGAAGGCGCCGCTAGCAATGAACAGGATATGGTCTGTGTATACGAGGCCATAGCGGGTGTTGACAGCGCATCCTTCAGTCAAAGCCAGCAACTCCTTCTGCACACCTTCGCCCTTGCGGTAGCTCGCACCGTTACCACCAGCACGGCCCTGATCACCAGCACTAGCCAGCTTGTCAATTTCATCCAGAAACACAATGCCGTTGTGCTGCACGTTCTCCAACGCCCTCTTGACCACCTCGTCATCGTCTATAATTTCATCCGCCTCTTCCGCTTCCAGACGGGGCAAGGCCTCCTTCACAGTCATGCTCTGCGTCTTGTCCTCGCTCTTGGCACCACTGCCGGAAAAGCGTGACGCCATGAGCGTATCCAGGTGCTTCATCATGTTCTCCAGCTCGGGCGGCATCTCCATCATCATGTCGGGGCTCGCCGACGTTGAGCGCGTCTTGCTCGACAGCGGTTTCAGCCGTACACGCACTTTGCGGTTGTCCGCCTTGCCGGTCGCAATCTCATCGCGGAGCTCAGACCGGGAGATGTCACTGAGCTTCTTGCGGTCCAGCAAGTCCACGAGTCGGTCGATCGCGCGCTCACGAGCTGCAGCCGCGTGTAGTTTCTGCGCGACCGCCCGCTCTAAGTTGACAGCCATATCCACGAGGTCCTTGATCATGGAGTCAGCGTTGGCGCCGTAGATGCCCACCTCGGTGAACTTGGTCGCTTCCACCTTGAGGAACGGCGAGCCGGAGATCTTGGCCAACCGCCGCGCGATCTCCGTTTTGCCGGAACCCGTGGGGCCGCTCATGAGGATGTTCATGGGCGAGATCTCGGCCCGCAGCGCGTCGCTCTGCAGCTGGCGACGACGCCAGCGAGTGCGTAGCGCCACGGCCACCGCTTTCTTGGCCTCCTGCTGCCCCACGATAAACTTGTCCAGCGCGCGCACCACGTCCTCCGGAATACGGTCCGCATCTCCTCGAGGGATTGTGCCGACCGGCGCCAGCGGGAGGTCCGTGGCGATGGAGCTGAAAGGGCGAGGACCCACACAGCGACGCAGCATCATTGTGACGTGGTGATTCTTGGCGAAGTGTGGCTCGAGGATGCATATGATGTTCGATGGGAATGCCGTTAGAGAGGTAAAACGTTGGCGCCATATTTTCGTTGTAGCCATGATGAACGACTCGGACCGCATGCTGCTGCAGCGCATCATGGTCTGCACGCTGCGCCTTTCACGTAATAGAGTGATCGGAGTGTGACTGATAACGTCTTGGATGCATTCTGAGCAGGCGGCGGGCGCAATGGAGGACCAGGAGGTGCGGCGTCTGGCCCGGAAGCTCACGGGCGAAGGTGAGTTGCCTGTTTCAATGCCGACCCCGTGGCTGACCCTGATCCATGCACCAGATATGACTGCCTCGAACGTGGACCAAATGGTGAACAAGGTCGCGGAGAACATACGACCCTTTGCGCTCGACGTGCGCCGCGGCATGTTCGACAACGGAAAAATGTACCTGGCGGTGGTCAACACGGTAAGAAAGCAGAGCAGTTTACATTCCGTCGTAGATAACAGCTATGCGTACTGGAGCTTTGAGCTGAATTTTGTTTTCTGCTGCTTCCTTAGAGCAACGATTCGCTCACAGCGTTCGGCAGTAATTTCAAACCCTGGGAAATTGTGTTCCTGCGCACGGCCATGGAGGAGATAGTAGAAACGTAAGAAGGCCGTGCAGTCATCTTCGAATCCACTTTATTAACTTATTTCTGTTGTTTGTGTGCAGTGAGGAAGGTGCTTTGGAGGAGGCGGACTTGTATAACCTACGCAAAAGTCCCACCAAAATCGACGAGGTGCAGGAACTACTGCGCAAGCTGACAGCTGAAAAATGGTTCGCTCCCAGCGCTGTGCAACTGCCCACCCACAGCTATACACTAGGACCACGCGCGTACTTGGAGCTGATCGCGTTCCTGCGCGACATGCAAGTGAAGAAGTGCCCAATCTGCCAGTACGAGCTGCTGCAAGGGGCGAGATGCCAAAGGAACTGTGAGACCGTGGCTCACCATGGCTGCATCGAAAAGTATGAGAACAGAGGAGTACGCTACAAGTGCCCTAGTTGTGAGAACCAAATGCGACGGTAAGAGGCAGACCTACAAGTATCTTCGGATAGCTCGGTCGGTTCTTGGGAGAAAAGCTGGATTCAAGGTTTACTCATGAATTCTCTTGCAGTCGGTAGTTGTCCGTTTCCCTGTTGTGGTTTTAGATGAAGTCTTCCAGGCCATTACCTGTAGAGGCAACATTGGGGTCGTACGGCAGCAGTGCAGCAGCCACTCTGCGGTCCTCAGCGTTCAGGATGTTGAAGGTGGCGCAGGCGTTGACTGTGTCCAGATACTCCACCACGATGCCGTTCACCTTGAGCATCTCCTTCAGCTCCGGTGCAAGTCCGTGGTTAATGCGCTCTCCGCAGCCAAGCACCAAAATCTCTGCAGATAGCAATCAGAAGCCTGCATCCCAATCAAAATGAAAACCGCATCTGACGTACCAATCGGTGGGTTGGAGACTGTGAACACGGCCAGGTGCTCGCGCGTGATCTCCTCAATCCTCTTCGGCTTCCAAAGCTGCAGCAGCATAACAGCATCCAGTGAACCATGAGTCTCCTGCAGCAATAGATCTGCACTACTGCCTTAGCACTTACCATGGCGATCTCAGAAAAGAGCGCCACTCCGCCCCGCATATTCTGCAGTCACGACAGATATCAATTCACCGCGACGACAACGAAGCAGCAGAAACTGGAGACCAACGTACCACATCATTGATGACGAAGCCTCCTTCGTCGTACTCGGTCACGGACACTTTGGCCGTGCCATTGAGCATTTCCTGTCCGTCGAAAAACAGTCCCAGCGATCAGAATAAAGCGAGATGCGAGGGCCAGTACGGAGAGGAAGTTCACCTTGTGCATGTCGTGACCGTAGTTGATCCATCGGCGCGTCAGCTGCGTCGTGGTCCCGCGGAGGCTCCGGCGAAGCTGCAGCAAGGAGCTCATATCGCCCTCAATAGTGGCCCACCAGAAATGGGTAAACAAAAATGGGTTTGTCAAATGACCCAATTTTGCATTTAGAGCAATGGTGGACGTCGATGAGCATGAGCACTTCATGCGAGAAGCCCTGCTCGAGGTGAGCGCCAATAGATGAAGCTATCTGTAGTCTAGATATTCATCTTGTACTTGGTGCAACAGGGCGAGAAAGCGTTGACTCGCGCGGAAGTGCCAGTGGGATGCGTGTTCGTGTACAAAGGCGAGATCATTGCTCGCGCGTCCAACCGCGTGAATGAGCTCTACAATGTAAACGAGATGACAACCATTGATGCTTGCTGCTAGGTGCGCATTGTATGAGGCTAATTGTTTGCGACTGTTGCTGCAGGCCACCATGCATGCTGAGGTCGTGGCGATCGAGTCCATTGCTGCCACTTTCGGCGACACAGCAAAGGAGGTGCTGGCTGAGTGCACACTGTACGTGACGTGCGAGCCATGCATCATGTGTGCAGGGGCACTCGCACATGTGCTCATCAAGCGCGTATACTTTGGCTGCCACAATGACCGCTTCGGAGGGTGCAGCTCTGTGCTGAATTTACATGAACGCAGGTGAGCTACCGGGTATTTGACTGATGGTTCACTTTAATACTAACACAAAGGTGATGCTTGGACTTTGGTCACTGAATAGTGCTCTCCCGAACAGTAATGTCCATCGTGGCTTTCCGTGCGTGTCGGGCATTCTCAAGGACGAGGCTATCACGCTGCTCAAAAAGTTCTACACCAGCGAGAACCCACGAGGTAGAACTTGCTTACTTGCCTGAGGTTGATAAGTTGGGTCTAACTGCACTTACTCGTCTACCTGTAGTTGAAGATTCCAAGAAGAAAAGGAAGAAACGTGGTCCGGGAAGCGAGGAGAATGAGCCCATCGGTCAGCTCGCAGCAGTTGAAAGGCATGATTGAATCTCGAGGTGATATATGTGGTCTATTGCTTGCTTTGTTGCTTCTTAAGTGCATTCGCGTACGGCGGGTTTATAGGCTTCTGCAGCGGCTCCTGATGGACATACTTGGCTGCATCGCCCTGTGCAGCATCATTTCCATCGTCTTCGTCAAGCGGGTACGACTGGTCTGCGTCGTAGCCAAACACGTCACCAGCGCCCATAAAGACCACGTCTACACAGAGACCCCGCTTTGCCGACACTTCACATGAGTGCCAGTCGTCTTCGTCTTCGGCGTCTTCGATGTACCGCAAGTCCAGTAAGTTCCGCTCCATGTCCGGCACGAAATCCTTGGGCAGGCGGAAATCCTGGCACACGACGAACGACTCGAAGCTGGAGTTGCGACTCGTCTTGGGCTTCGCACACGTCACCTTGCTGAAGAAGCGATGCAGCTGCGCATACAGCAGCGACACCTCCTTACCTCGGAAAAGTTTGGCCACGAAGGTGCCGCCGTTCTCCAGGATCTGCAGGCTGATGTTGAGTCCTGCGAGCACAAGCTGCGCCTGGAGATACTCGTCCAGGTCGTGCAGCCCCAGTACGTCGGGGGCACCGTCACTCACGACGACCTGCGCCTTCAGGCCGCGGAACTGCGCCACGATCTCGTCAGCCGTAATCTTGTGCGTGATGTCGCCCTGCAGCTGCACGACGCCGTCCAACGGCGCCATCTCCATGAGATCCACGGCGATGATGGTGCTGTCTCGAGGAACGCGCTCGGCGATCACCTGGCTCCATCCGCCGGGGGCTGCGCACAAGTCGACAACGCGCGTGGCGCCACGCAGCAACTGGAACTTGTCATCCAGCTGCAAGAGCTTGAAGGCCGAGCGCGCGCGGTAGCCCTGTTGCTTGGCCTTGCGGTAGTAGATGTCCTGCGCAAAGGTACAGAAAATGCAGGTGGGCACGAAGAGAGGCCTACGCCAACAGAGAGAGAGAGAGACGCACCCGCTTGTCCTTGGACGTCCTGCCCATGCTGATGGAGTGGAGGAAATCGTCTCAAACGGATTGTTCCGCCCTTCGATGTGCAGATGGTGACGAATGTGGCAGGAGTCCTCGACTGTCCAACGTCTACTGTGCAAGAAGCATTATAATCCCCAATTGAAGCCCTGTAATTGGCTCAACTATATAAGCGACGCTTACAGGACGTCAACTGTGAGAAACGTCGCAGTGCACCCAAGACGGCTCACCAGCTGCATTCTGCTATTCACCGTCGTGACGCCACCTCCCATGAGCTACTCACACCCGAGCCACACCAACTTCCACGCTGGCAGCGGCGCCTACTGCTACCCTAACGCCGACGGATACCAGCCGTCGTCGCCCTATGCCTCGTACGCCTCGTTCGTCCAGCCGCCAGTGCTCGCTCAACCGCCCCAGGACGTCCCGTACGCCGTGCCAGTCGACGCCGCCCCTATGGCTTCGCCTCCAAACGCGCTTGACTACGCGCGCCCGCAGACGTGGCGCAACCTGCCGCAGCAGCAGGAGCGAGGAAGCCACCTCGACGACGCGTCGAGCTTCAAGTCGGAACCCATGCAGCGCTCAGACCGCTCCTCCAGCAACGCCAGCCTCGACAGCACACAGCCGTCGACGTACAGCGACGTAGTCATGGCGGCTAACGCTTCGGTGGCTGCTGCTGCAGTCTCTTCAGGAGAAAGCTTTGCCTGTGGGAGGAGCAGTGCATCGAGTGCAACGTCCAGCGCCACCAGAAGCAGCGTGGACGCCGCAGTGGATACCATGTGGGGGGCCCGCCGCGCACGGGAGAAAGCCGAAGAGGAGGCCGACCAGAAGCTGCTCGATGCCGTGTGTAAGGCGTCGCTTGCTGAATACAACGAGCGCGAGCGAGCGCTCAAGGATTACGAGTCTGTGACCTCGCAGAGGTCTCTGGAGCACCAGACGTCCTCCGTGGCATTGCAGCAGGCGAAGAGTGAGGCCGAGCAGCGCAAGCGTGCAGCGATGCAGACCGTGATTGACAGCAAGACGCGTGCGAGACAGATGAGTGAGAAGGCGCGTGAAGCCACCTCGCTCTACGAACAGAAGAACAGCGAGCGTCTCGCCAAGCAGGCCGACGTCGAAGCACTCAAGCTCCGAGAGGCGCAGGAGGCCGAGCTGCTCGCTATGCAGAAGCGCAAAGAAGAGGCCATGCGCAAACGCACTGAGGCAGAGCAGAAGGCGCGCGACGCTCGCGAGAAAGCAGAGGCAATGCGCCACCAGGCGTTTCAAGCTGCGTCCAAGGTGCGAGCGAACTCGCGCCGACAGATCGAGACTCAGCTCAGCGTGGAAGAGGACCAGCGTCAGCGAGAGATGCAGCGCAAGCTGGACGAGATTGAGAAGAGCAAGAACCTGGCTCGCCAGCGAAAGGAAGAGGCTGCCAAGAAGGCGGAGAACGCGCGTCGTCGTGCCGAAGAGCTTCGTGCGAAGGCGGAACATGCCCGAGCTGGACTTGAGTCCAGCTTCAAGTCCGATGCTGCTGCAACGCCGACCTCGTCGGCGTAATACTTTAATATGAAAAAGTTGTAGCAGTTAAATATATTTTAACTTTCGCGTTGCCTTACCATTGAGCAATACCTAGCTGTCATACGCCAGCTTCGTTCTCCAAGCTGGAGAAGTTCGTGGGCGACGAAGGACGGCGCTTGATGACGTCTTCGAGACTCGCGCTCGAGCTATATGTGCCATCCGAGCCGCTGGTGCGACGACAAGAAAGCGATCGGCAGCGAAGGTCGTCCTCGCCTTTGTGCTTTGAGCACAACCAGTCTTCCTCCACCTCTGTGGTGGTTGAGTCCTCTTGATTGTTGGCAATAGAGGAGTCGTCCTCGGGAGAGTCCTGGAACCAGCCATACGACAGCAAATCTGTGACTGTGGGGCGCACTAGCGGGTCCGTCACGAGCACCGACTTCAGCAGGCCTTTCGCCTGGTCGGAAATGTGCGCAGGGTAGTTGATGCGGTTGCGTGAAACATCGCGGCGCAATCGTTGGAAGTCCGAGTCATCGAAAGGTGCACAGCCTGTTAGGAGCGCAAAGATGAGCACACCCACGCCCCACACGTCGGCAGGGCCTCCGTGAAAACCCTCACGGGCGGCTTCGGCTGTGGCGTGGAGAAAGAGAATCTCTGGGCTGCAGTACAGGGGCGTGCCGCACACCGTCCTGAGTGGCTGCTCAGCGTAGGCCACCACCTCGGACAGTCCAAAGTCAATGAGTTTCACTTTCAAGTCGTTTGTGATCATGACATTCTCCAGTTTCAAGTCGCGGTGAAAGAGGTTGCGGGCGTGGCAGTACTCCAGCGCCGACAGCAGCTGCCGGAACACGCCAGCCGCCTGGTCCTCGGGCATCTTTCCGTTCTCCAGCAGATGCTCTAGTAGGTCCGAACCCTCCACGAGTTCGTGCACGATGCAGATGCGGTGCGACGTCTCGAAGGCGCCCAAGTACTTGATGATGTTGGGGTGGTCCAGCGACTTGGAGATCTCGAGCTCCGACACGAGCTTTAGCAGTCGTCGACGCACGCGGTGCACAGCCTTCTCCGGCACGTACTGACCGTCGGCCACCATGGAGCGGCGCGCCTCCACCATCGCCACCTTGTCGAAGACCTTCACTGAGACACGCTCGCCCGAGGCGGTGTCCACGGCCTCGTAGACCTTGGATGTCGCACCGGAACCCAGCATGCGGCCGAACGTGAGCTGCAGAGAAATCAAGTCGCAGGGCAAATCGTCAGTGTCTCTCCATGCGTCACACACATCTCTTCTACCAGCAATGCGCGGTATTTAGTTCATGTACGTACGCGTTGCTCGAGCTGCTCCTCGCTCAGCACGTCGCCGATGAGCGCGCGCAGTCGGTCGTCGATTGACAGCTTGGCTGGCTTCTTGTGCGTCGATGGCTTGCGTCTCAGCGGGGCGTGAACTTTGGCCGACATCTGCGGCGAGCCGCGGCGCTCGTTCATACAGAAGAACGACGCGTAGCCGCCCACGAGCGTGTCCAGCATTGACGCCATGGTACGAGTTCCTGATCCGCACGCACTTGCCCAACAGGCCGCAAAATGCAAAGTGAGCAAAATGGAACCGACACGGCGCGGCGTAGATCCGCGAGCTATTTTTAGCCAATCGGGACTGGGATACCGCGCATAAAGCGGGGTCCTGCATTAGGGCTAGGGCTTAGACGGGGAGGATGAGCTACCTGTGAGACCACATATGTGCAGCTCGCCGCATCCTGATCGATATTATTGGCTGTAGCAGCTTTAGCGGGAAACTGCGTCTAAAAATTTACCCGACGCTGCACTGGGAAGACGACGAAGGCATCAGTAATGGCAGTCCATCGTTATATACAGGCATCAGTCTCAGCGGGTGAGCTAGCAGTTTCGTCAGTGCTGCCCCCCCAACGACCACGAGAAAAAGGAACCAAGCGGCGCTGGCAGCTTTCGCGTCGGTGACAGTGGGCATTTTCTTCAACACGGCTGTTGTCACAGGTGTGCCGCCGAGTACATGTAGTCGCCTATAGTGCGCATGCTGCGGCAGTCGCGGTGACATCGCCTTACAAGCCGTGCCCTTCTCTCGTGATCGACGCGAAGTGTCATCACTCCGGGCTCAGCATGGCGTGCGCAAGTGCCCAGAGGGTTCTTTTTTTCGAGACCTGGGACCACTGGCTGGCATCGTCCCAGCTGAAACGAGCCGGCGTGGTGTTGCTGACTCGCAGCAAGTCCGGAAACGTGAGATGTTTCAGTATTGGAACGCCAGAGGCCCCCCATATCCAAATTGGATGCCATCATGTCAAGTGGCTCGCCCTTGGCAATTGTCGAGGCTTGTACAGTACATAGCTCGCACGCCAGTCAGCCAACGCAACGTAGCAACGAGTTTAGCAGCGCCAACTTGGTGTCACCAACTATATACTAGCTACGATGAGATGTTTCAGTATTGGAACGCCAGAGGCCCCTCATATCCAAATTGGATGCCATCATGTCAAGTGGCTCGCCCTTGGCAATTGTCGAGGCTTGTACAGTACATAGCTCGCACGTCCATAACGGCCAGTCAGCCAACGCAACGTAGCAACGAGTTTAGCAGCGCCAACTTGGTGTCACCAACTATATACTAGCTACGACGAGCTGCAATTGCGTTGCAGCAAAAACTTGCGCGGGGCACCTAATTATTTGCGGAATGATGGTGGTGTCCTGAATTGGTGTTGCTAGGCTCGTGGCTATCCGTTATGGCATCAGCCTCGCAATTGTCGAGGCTGCAAAGTGGCACGCTTCATACTTTTCCCCGCTGTGGGGCCTCCGCATCACGGGTGGCCGGGCCCCTGGCATGAGGATGTCGCTAACGGCGCGTTGAATGCCCATAGTCATCTGTTACCACTCGTGGCGGCCCTGCGAAGTATCGCCTCTTGATTGAATAGCTCTGCAATAAGAGTTAGTGCATATCCAAAGGCGATGGCAACCGGTTGTCATGACCGCGCTGCTCCCAGAACGGCCCCATTCCGATCGAAAATGGGCCGCTTGACCTGGTTATGCATCCCTTTTGATCGTTGCCAGCGATTAAAAGTGACCCAATTATTAACTTACTGACTTCTCCTGAGACCATGGCGGACCCTGCTCCGCCGCTCCTGGCGCCGTCGCCCGAGCGCAGCGCCGGTAGCTTCACGAGGCTTCCCGTGACACCCATGACGCCTCGCTCGCCAGGATCCCCCTCCGCCTTCTTCTACCACACGGCGTCCACCAACATCGTCGTGCTGGCGCCGCCGTCACCGAGCGAGTCCAGCATCTCGTGCTCCACCTCCGCGGGCTCAACGGGCAGCTGCAGCGGCTGCATAACCGCCAGGCGGTGGCTGCATATGAATGTGGTGCAGCGCGTGCTGTCCGCGCTGGTGTTGGTCCCGCTCATTACGATTTTCCTGTGGCTCTCGCCGGCCTTCGCCACCGCCACGTTCTGCACCTTCGTGACGAGTATCTGCTCCTACGAGTACGCGTGGCTGCAGCACCGCATCTACCTGCGCGTGATGACTAAGATGAACGCTTGCGAGTGCCATCTGGTGGCCAACGCCGGCGCCGCTCTCGACGGAGAGAGCACTCGGCTGTCCGACAGCTTCAGTCGCAGCACGCGGAGCGAGAGTGGGGGCAGCAGAGAGGACAATGTAGCAGCAGCAGGTGTGTATGTCGATAGAGGGCGTACCGCAGCCAGCATCAGCGGCGAGACCGTTCAGTCCTCGCCATTGACGCCTCCGCCCCCACCCAGGACGGGTCTCGCGTCTCCACAGCTAGAGGACGAACCTCGTCAACGAAGACCCAGCCATGACAGCAACGTGCGAGACGATGAAGACTATCTGCATGACCCGAGCTTTTCAAAATGCGCTGTGTCAAGAATTGCCGACAAGTTTTTCCACCAGAACGAGTGGGTTGCCGCGTTGGTCTTGTCGGCGCTTACAACTGTCGCTACCACGTCCGTGTTCCTCATCTACGTGAGCCATATCCCTGAGCTGCAGGAGAAGCAGCTATACAAGCTGCGGTGGTTCTACAGCATCGCCACGGACTTCGTCGCCGCGCTCTGCGCATTTTCCACGCCGAATTGGAGGTATGCATTCATATGTCTCGTCGAGAAGGCGGTTTTCACGCTGTTGACCATGCACTCAACCGCCTGTCCGATCAATCGCTTCCGCTGCGGTGTGTCCTTGGAGCCGGCTCAGGTATTTCTTTCTGGCGTCGTGGTCATCGTGTTTTTTCGCTTGCAAACGCGCACTTCGGGGCCCGCCACTTTCCTGCACATTGCGCTGGACATGCTCGGTTATCTGTACATTATCGGTAGCCTCTCAGTCATTGTGGCGTTTGTTGACGACGAGCGACTTGAGTCATACCGCAAGCTACTGATCGTGCTGCTCTACGTGGTCTGGGCCTCTGACACGGGGGCGTATCTCACAGGAAAGCTGCTCGAGCGCTTCCACTACAGCTACTACAATCCGTTGGCATCGCATTTGTCCAAGAACAAGGACTACGAAGGTACACTGGGGGCAATTCTCTTTGGTGTTACCGCGATGTTCATCTCGTCCGATCTGCTTGATGTACCAGGCTCCGCGGTTGCACAAATTGGATTCACAGTGCTGGCGGTGATTGTGGGGCGACTTGGAGACTTGTTTGAGAGTTTGCTGAAACGCGCTGCTGGTGTAAAAGACTCTGGGAAGCTGATTCCCGGACATGGTGGTGTATTGGACCGCATCGACGCACTCATGTTTGCTTCGCTTGTGTTCGCGCGATATTACGCTGCAATCGTGATGTGACGTCGGGCGTAGGCTTCTCCTAAGCAGCGCGCACGAGGAGCCAACAAAGGTTTTGTCGTGAATATATTATCCAGCTCACTGGAGGCTGGTTTGAATGGAACATGGAGTGAAGTAAGTGCGGCTGGCATTGAAAAATAGATTGATTGCCATGTACTTAGTACTACGTAGTACAAATGACGTGCTAAATGGGAATGCATCCACAATTCGGTGTGAACGGTGCGCACAAACCCGTCATGTGTTGCCTACGGCCAAGGGTACAAAAGCTCCTTGGCAGCTTTCTCAGCTGCTCGCTCTCCATTCAATAGCTGGACCAACTTCAGCGCAAACTTCAGTACCGTTCCGGAGCCCTGGCTCGTCACGCAGCGAGTGTCGACAACAACTTCTTCGTCGATGAATGCTTGGGTCATTTCAGGCTCGTGGTTTAGCGAGCAAGTTGCGCGATTAGCAAGCAAGCCGTGAGGGTTCAGCACAACTGCAGGTGCCGAGGAGCTTGCAGCAATCCATCGCCCAGCTTGTTTCTGCCAGAGTAGCATCTTGATCACCAGGCCCGAGTCACGCACATGGCTGACTCCATCGCCCTAGTCATGCATACATGCCATCAGCAGTGATCAGTGCCGTTCAATTCTGAACTAACGATTTCCAATGTGCTACCTACCCCAGGAATCACGATCAATTCGAAGTTTTCGAAGCTGCACTCTTCAATAGGCTTTTCAGCCTGAATGTGCAAGCCGTAGTTGCCCATGACGATGTTGCTCTTCGTCCGCCCGACCGAACCAATGATAACATGAAGACCGCCGCGGATCAAAACGTCGGACAGTGCAAGTGTCTCGAGCTCATCGCTGCCATTTACCACAACAATCAAAGCTCGAGGCTTCACATGAGGTAGCGCCTGCACTGGGAGGTCCTCGTCCTCCAGCGCTGTGTACTCGGATGTTCCACCAGCCATCATGGTTACTGCTTCCAAAGTCAATTCCGTTTTGGGTAGAGAAAAAGGGTCCAGACGTTAGGCGAAGAAAACACGGCGTGGGAGTAGCCAGGTGAACTTCAACAAGAATTTTGCTCGGATATCGGTTGATCGTACTCAATCGATCACACTGCAGTTTTCCGTCAGCACCAACCATGGCCCGAATTGCGCAGGCACTCAGCGAGATCGTTAACCCGAAGCCCACGGCGCTTGTTCCAGTGGTAAGTTGACTTTGAGAGAAAAGCAGGCTTGACTAGTGTTTTTTTTTTCTGACGAACAGCTATGAATGCAGACTGTCGGGAGCGAGGAGATCGAAGTGGCAGCTCTTTGCGATCTACTTGCTCGTGGCGGGGTGCGAGTGACAGTTGCAAATGTTGGTGGACATCTCCACCACATTGTCAAGTTGGCCAAGGGCACCGACATCCAGGCGGACAAACCGATCGAGTTTTGCGTGAATGAAGACTATGATGTCATCGCAGTGCCCGGTGGGCCAGGCGCAAGGACTTTGGGTGCCTGTCAGTCGCTCGCGACGCTGCTGAGAGAGCAAAAAGCAGCAGGGAAGCTGTACGCCGCAGTTGGTGAAGCCGTTTACAACGTGCTGTATTACAACGCACTCGTCGAAGGGCCTCTGGCTGGTGCTCCAGATGACAAGCTGCTTCTGGGCGATCTGTACTCGGACGACAAAGTGGTGATTGCGGAGAACTGCGTGACAAGCGAAGGTCCTGCCACTGCCATCGCGATGGCCTTGACTCTGGTAGAACTGCTTCGGGGTGAGAAGGTGGCACGCGAAATCGCGAAGGACATTGCGTTCAAACCAATCAAGAAGTGAAGCTCGAGAAAACGGCATGACTAGTGAATGGGCAATGTTCGCTGGATGGAGCTGAAGGTAGCCCTACTGCGTTGATACTTACTCTTTACGAAATGAAACACGAAGAATGGGGAGCGTTAGCGCTGCTTGCAATGATCCAGCTGTCTCATCAACTTGAAATGGTATCTTGGCTTTCAGAAAATACCTCCCCGGCACAAAGACCGTCAGCACGGAATTGGTGAGGTCCACAGCAATTCGCTCCGAAACCGACTTCATTTTGGGCACGAGAACGGCTGCGATGACCTCATTTTCTCGTTGACCAGGCAACAGTTCGAATCGAGGAGTCTCCAGTTGTGAGCCATCGATTGCAGGCGTAGCTGCTTTCGTTTGTGGCGTCGGTGTCTGCCTACCGTTTAGGGCCTTGCACCGTGCTGCTTGCTCCCTTGTGAGCACCATGCCATTGTAGAAATGACGGCCCAGCTCGTCTTGCAAATGGATATTCAGCTCCATATCCAAGCGCTTCCGAAGAGAGACCACATCACCAGGAGCTACGTCGAATCGTCGAGCCTTGTCAACGCCACGTACGACGTACAAGAAGCTGCTGCCTCGCGACCAGGCCGTGTCTCGCTGCCCTTCTTCGTGGAAGTGTGAGGCAGCACTGAACGGGTTCTGCATTGGCAGCAGCAGCATGTTGGCCCCAATAACCCTTGACTGCACCGCAAACTCTCCGTTCATATCAGCGTAGTCATTGGCGCAAGTGAAGATCGCTGGGATCCTCGACTCTGCGATGCGGTGGAGATCGGGCAGCCAACTGAAGAGCAGCTCGTGACGATGCGAGTCCACAAAGTTGCCGAAGCCAGTGTTGTACCCGACAATGATCGACGTCTCAGGCGTGCAGTCGCTGAAGCGCTGCGAATCCTGAAAGTCTCCAAAGGTTCCTCGGAAGTGGTGCACCGAGAGATTGTCCGGTAGATCCTCCTTCACACTGTCTGCATCTCGCTCGTCGACTTCTGGGCCGATGAAGAAGAGCGTGACCTCGACTTTGGCGTACAGGGCGGCGACCTCGTTCCAGTAGTCGGTGATACGCCACACGCGCTGTTCCGCTTTCTGGGACGCGCCCACCACCACCACATGCAGCTCCGAACCCGTGCAGAGCTGCAGCTGCTGCGTCACGTGCAGCAGCGTGACGGGGAAACTCAGCGCGTCCAGCATCGACGCGTCGTACGTGGCCGTGTCCACCAGGTTCACGTGGTCATTGGGCGAGCTCCGGGACGCGAGAAACTCCTTCCAGCCGGCAGAAAAGTTCACGCCGTGCGACGGGAACGGCGGCAGGTGCGGGAACGCCTTGGACTCGAGCCAGCGGAAGGTGCCGCTGTACATGCCGTCGCCGCGCGGGTCCAGCTTGAGCTGCGACATGGCGGCATCACCCATCGGTGGTTTCCTCTCGGCCAGGCGTTGGCGGCGTGTCTTCTTGCCCATGGGCACTTGCAGTAAGTGACTTAGCTGGCGACTAGCAAGAGCGGAAGTGCCCTCGAAAGGTCACACGATCTTATGTTAGTTTATGAAATTACGGTTCTAAGCGTATACATTTCTCAGATGTTTACGGGGACGTATTTTTGGCCAGTTGTATCGCGTCTGGAGAGGGGGAGGCCCAAAGAGCCTTCCCAATACCGGGTAGCCCGAGATCGTCCCCTCCCCAGCAGACGTGTCGAGTGTCGTCTCGTGCGTGTCGTCGTCGGTGGTGCACCATGGCGGACATGAACCGCCGCAAGGGAGGCGTGCGCTCGCAGCAGAGCTACATGCAGCAGGCGGCGGCATCCCAGCAGCAGCAGCAGTTCTCTCCCTACCAACAACAATTGCAGGCTCAGGCTCAAGCGCAGGCCCAGCAAAGCCCGTACCAGTACCAGCAGTACCAGAAGCAACAGCAGCAGATCAAGGTCCCAGGCTTCCACCCCAACAGGAGCGGAGGATACCGCAGTGCAGCCGCCACCGCTCGCCCGGGAGCGCCCCCCACGGCTGGAGCCAAGATGGGCATTAAGAGCGGCATGACGGTGGAAGATCTCAAGCGACTCACTCAGAAGAGGATGCAGCAGTCGTCCAACCCAGCCACGCCCAAGGCCTCTGCGCCCGAGGGCTTCTCCTCCTCACGACCGGCCACACCCAAGATCAACATGGCAGTTGTCAATGCCACGTCCACCCCAGCAGCAGTGGCCACGCCGCCGGTTATTCCTAAGACCGGCATGTCAGTGCAGGAGCTGAAGCAGCTCACGGCGATGCGCGTGGCGTCGCAGAATGCCCCAGTACACGCGAGCGAAGTCACTGGACTCGTGAGCAAAGCTGTGCTGAACAACGCCGCCAAGTCGCACTACAGGGACAGCATGCGCAGTTCGCTCACGCCAGGAAGCACTCCCAAGCGTTCGCATCACACTCGAAGTAGCAGCAGCACCCAGTTCGGCAGTGCACAGTACGGCGGTTTTGGAAACCAGACCAGTGACCTTAGTCGCAGCCATGGACCAAGCGATCTAAGTCGCAGTCATGGTCCATTAAGCTCGGGCACGTCAGGAGATGTGATACCCGTGCGTGGTCATCGGAGTCGTTCGCGCAGCTCGCAGCTGCCGAACGTTGACTCGTCCGTGGACAACATGCCCATGCGCTACTCGTACACCAGCGGCCGAACACCAGAAGACTACTTCGCTACGTACGACTTCGGAGGTGGTGGAAACTCGACTTCGTCGCAAGAGACGGACCCTGGCCGGGGCAGTTTCGACGATGCTGTCGTCTCTAGTCGCAGCGCACTGCTGCAGTTCCCGGAAGATTCGTTTCCTCCGCCACCACCGATGGATGAGAGTGGTGGGTTTGTTTCTACAGCACTGCCGTCGTGGTCTCCGCCTCCGGCACGAACTAAGAAGCTCAATGCCTCCGCAAGCAGCGGTGCTACGTTCTACAATCAGCAAACTTCCTACTACAACATTGCATCAAAGGATGAATCGGCCTCAGCAAATGACAGTCGAGCCGCTGCAAATGAAACGCAGGATCAAAACGCCGTACTCGCGCCGCCACCTGGCCTCACGAGACGACCGTCAATGACGGTTCCCTGGCAAGTGGCTGAATCTGTGCTTAACACTCCGCAAACCAATACTGGTCGGAAGAAATTGCTTGATTCTGATGCTGATACCAACTCCGGCGGCCTTAACACGTCCGCTGCTGAAGCTGCAGCCCAGCTCACGGGACTCTCGCTTCAGTCTTCAACGCGGAGCCGTGGCAACTCAGGCGCACAACCCCCGCCCCCGGCTTCATCATCTTCGGCGACTTTATCAAGCTCGCCGTCCAGTAGCGGCAGTATTCCCCAGTCTGGAGGAGCAAGCGCTGCTCGTCGTGGCAGCTTCGGGAATGCTGCCGAGTTCTTCAAGTTCCGCCGACGTAGTAAAAGCCGTCTTGAACTTGCGCGTGACTTGTCGTTTGGAGACAACGGTGAGCTGGGAGGATATCCAAGTTACGGAACAGCGGGCGCGATGCCTGGTATTGCTGAGCGTCACGGGGACGCCGAAGATGGGATCCACGAGGATTCGGCCTCAGATGCGAGCTCATCTACTTCAGCCAATGATGAATCCAGCTCGCAAGACTACACGGATGAAGATGTTGTGCAGGTGACCGGCGGCTACGACGATACAGCAGAAATCTCGGGCAGTTTTGTGTCCTTTTACAATGCTTCTCGACAGCAACAGGGCGGGCTTTCAGCATTATCGATCCCCCCTCCCCCCCCACCACCTCCTATGACGGATGACGATGATGATGCTTCGACTACGTCGTCGACGAAGGGCAACGGGTTGCCTATGATGAGCCCGAATGGTGCGCGTCTACGGAAGGTAGCGGAACTGGCCCGACGGGGCAGTTTGAGCAGCGAAGACAAGACTCGCGCTAAGGATGAAATTATTCAGAGCTCTCTGGGAATTGGCGCGAACAACGCGGCGCGCTTGCTAGCTACTAAAAAGGAAGACCGAGGAGACCGCGTGCCGGCTACGGCTCCGTCGATAATGGCGCCGCCCGGGTTCCCTGGTATGGGCAGCTCCGTCCCCCCACGCACAACGCCGAAGGCCTCCGGAAAGAAAATGCTTGCACCTGGATCTGGGATCGTGCGTAGTAGTAGTACGGCGGTGCCATCGAGCACCTCTTCTGGTGCTTCCGCCGCAGTGGCCGCTTTCGGAGCTAGTCCTGCTTCTCAGAAGGCTGATGTCGCTGGGAGCAGTTCCTTGGAAGAGCGACTTGCTGCCGCGGCGCAGAGAGTAGCAGATTGTGTTGGCAAGGGTGATATGGCTGGATTCCAGCAGGCTATGGACGAGCTCGACTGGCTTCGCAACGAGGCCAACAAGCTTATGCGCGGCTGAGTAAAGTTTGACGTGGAGCGTGAGGTGCGTGAAACAAGCGTTAGTAGAGCAGCAGCGAGTAGCAGAAACCAACAACAACAACAAAAATTCAACAGTGTAGATATCGAGCGGAGGTAGTTTTTCCGATCGACAGACGACACACAGACAGCAGGTCTCCAGGCCCGACGTACGAATCAACCAACCATAAACAACAAGACACACTAGCATGCCCAATTCACTTCGCCTTGCACACTAAAGCAGAATCTTGTACTTCTCCGTAGAGGGCACGTGGTTGATAGCAAGGCGGCCATCGTACGACACAGAAGCGAACATCCACGCATCTCCTCCGGCGGCCCATCGCGCGGCGTACACGGCATCCTCGTGCTCTTCAACACGTCGAATTAGCGTGTCCGCAACAGCGGCCCCACCTGCCGTCTCGTCCATGAGGTCACGCTCGTCCAGCTCGACTAGCGGCGACGACGAGATGGAGGACACTCGCCACAGAGCCAACGTTGCGTCTGAGCCTCCAGTGAGGACGAGCTGGTCGTGCTGCGGGTGATAGCAAGTGCTCCAGACCCAGTGCGAGTGCGCTCCAAGTGCCAGCAGCGGCTTACGAGCGTAGCGTAAGTCCCAGAACTTCAGTTTGCCGTCGTCTCCACCGGTCGCAAGCGCGTAGGGCTTGTTCGGGTTCAAGTCAAGCGAGAGCGTCGCACTTGGGTGCGCGTCTTCGACACTGACGGTGTCTTGCTTCGCTCGCAGGTCCCACGTGCGTACACTGCCACCAAGTGCAAAGGTCAATTGCGACGCGTGATGCGGATCCCAAGACAGCGCACAGACTCCTCTCTTCGTGGTGCCTCCGAGCATCGACACATCCAGCTCGAGTTTGTCCTGCGCCTCCACGTCCGCCGTCATTTGCCACGTGCGCAGAAGCGTTTCATGCGCCGACGCAAGTGTTGGCGTGTCGGCCGTCGCATCCCACGCGACTCTAATGCACAAAATCACACAAACAGCACATCAGTTGCAGCTCAAAACCTCTTCACCAACTGATCCGCCGCTTACTCAGTCACCGGCAGCTTCTGAACCGGGAAAGCTGCCAACTGCGTCAGCTCTTGAGGTGCAGCAGCTTCTTCTGCGTCTTCCTCCACAGCGTCCGGCAGCCTCCAGAGCGAAGCGTCCGCCGCTTGCCCGCGCTGCTTCCCGACCGTCACCAGCAGCTGGCGATCCGTCGGACTTGGTGCGAGACTTCGCACTTCCCCTGGGTGGACGAGCACCTGTCGCGTGACGACATCGCTGGTGTCGTCGCGCACCTCCACCACGTGGACCTAGTAGCAGGAAATATTCCTCAGCGCATATTTTTCGGGGGCCAAATAAGAGGATTCGTACCTGGTTGGGCTGGTTCAAGCTGCTCGTGCCCACGAAAAACTGCGCGCGCTCCTTCTCCGCCAGCACCGGCGCCAGCGTCCGCACCTGCTCTCCAATCAATTGCATCAGCCTCTAGCAGTCTATGGGAACACACAGAGTCGTCCGCACCTTAGCGCCGAAGCTCAAGCTGCATCCTCCGCCGTAGTTCATATTTGGTTCAAATGACCAATTTGTGGCCCCTCTATTTTTTGGTCACCTCACAAAATTAGTGTTCAATACTTGCCGTAGATGTCGCTCAAGTTCTTGAGCCAGAAGAGCTGGCATCCCGCCAACAAGGCCAACCAGAAACGCATTTGGGTGGCGGAGCAGACGGCGAGGGAGAAAGAGGAGCTCGAGAAGGACAAGGCCAAGGAGGTGCGCAAGGCCAGGGACGCGCTGCAGGCGCAACAGGCCGCTGCCGATGCGGGAGACGCCGCCGCCGCTCGCCGAGTGGCCAGTCAGCAGGTGAATTTCCTATACGCGGCGCCCCCAGGGCTCCCAGAGGCCAAAGAAACTGTTGAATATCCGCAGCAGACGCAACAGCAGGAGGACGAGGCCGTGAGGGAGTTTCGACGCAAGGCCGAGAGACGCGCAGAGCCGCAGCGGAAACTCGAGAGATACGTGGGCAGGAGGGCGGACGAGACGCTCACTATTAGGGGCCAGGTGGAGCGATTTCCGATGCTCAAGGACGCGCCGGTGCAAGGCAAATACACAGAGTCCATCCGCGTGAACTTTAAGCCTGTGGGGGTCCAACTGCGCAATGTGCGCTGCATCAGGTGTGGGCAATGGGGGCATCAGAGTGGAGACAGAGAGTGCAAGTTGAGAGACCAGAATCCGAATGGTGAGTGAGGATTTTGGGTTGGAGGATGTACGGGAGAAATCTGATGATGGGGTAGATGCTACTAGGCAGAGGTGGGAGGACCCGGTGACGGAGATCAACAAGCTCAAGTCGGCGAAACAGGACCTTGAGTTGCGACGAGCGGCTTTGCCGTTGGAGATGCAGGAAGGAGGAGAAGAGTTTGAGATTTTGCAGTCGGACGATGGTAAATTGTCAAGTTTGGGTTTCTACTATTGTGAGGGCGAGCTGACCTGTGGTTTTGGTAACAGATGAAGCGGAGGATGCGTATCTAGCTAGCTTATCGGCGAAGCAGAAAAGGAAACTGCTGAAGAAGTTGAAGAAACAGTCCCGTGTTGCTCAGAGTAGCAGCGATAGCGATTCAGATTCAGACTCGTCATCTCATCGTCACCGCTCCAAGAAGAAGCACAAGCGCAGACATAAGCACAAACATCGTTCGAGAGGTCGATCTGAAGACGAAAGAGGGTCCAGGAAGGAACACAAAGACATTCCTCGCCGTCGAAATGCGTCGTTATCACCTCGACAGAGCAACCACAGCCGACGTTCACGATCACGGTCAAAAGAGAGAGAAGCTCAGCGTCGGGGCTCCAGGTCGTGAAAAGGAAGACTGGCGTTATCAACATCAAGACAATTCCAGCAAAACCAAGATAATCCAAGTGTTCACAAGGCTAAGAAAGGATAAAGAAGTCGAAACTTGTTCTGACAAGCGAATGAAGCCTCGGCTGCCTACAACTTGCAGTCAACTCGACATGCTACGGGACTGGAACCCCAATAGCGGAGCGCACGGCAATAGAAACGCGAGCAGTAGCGCGAGGAACGGCAGGAACTGCGCTGTTATGTACTGGTGGCGCCGTAGGTGGCACCCGCGACGCCAGCCATTGCCGAACCCATACCCGAGGCTGGAGGACCGCTTCACTCGATTCGCGCGAATTGATACAAGACAGCAAGTACAGACAGGCACACAGAGTTGCACGCTCATTAGCTATTCTGCTGCTTCAGACGCAATACGCAACCCAAGTACGACTTACCTGTCCTCCATAAGCGCCTGACAAAGATTGATAACCAGCACAGCAGCAATGATCGCAGCACCTTGTCCAGCGCTCGCGCGCACAGCGATGTCCGCGCATTCCACGGAGCCTGGGAAATGCACTTGTTTGATGGAGACTGCGATGAGGTACCAGACGATAACGAGACCGCTGATCATGTCTTGCGCATAGCGTGAAGTCAGCAGTCCCAGCACAACGACAACGCTGAGATACGAGACATAGGTTGTGAGACCTAGGTAATCGTGGTCCGAGTGCTGCATCGACATCGCGAGCTCCGTGAAGGCAACAGTCGTAACCCAGGCGAAGTACATCGAGATGGGGACTTCGTTGCACAGGTACAGGATCCAGTCAAACGGCCCGGTCTCGCGCGCATTCCGATCGTTAACGGCGTAGATGTAGAGCACCAGTATCGCCAGCCACAGCGCGAAGATGATCACGGTGGACGCGTACACATGGCCCCAAACGTACAAGAACACCCAAATAGTGTTGAGAACGCACGTCAAGCCAAAGCACAAGCGAAGCTGCGCAGGCTGGTTGGCCTCGGCGAACATCGAGTAGCGTGGTGCAAATACGTCCACAGATACAAGCACAGCTTCCAACGCGTAGACGAGAATCCACAGCACAAGAGCGTAGCTTGCAGGGGTGATTAGAGTTTCGTAGTCCCGCGCTACCGTCACGAACTGCTTGGCATATACGATATTCACGACAGCTTGCATCACGAATAGCGCAGCGTTGAAGAGAGCAAACCAGGTTCCTTCCATGGTGAATGGTACGTCCGCGTCCACAGTTCTGTCAACAAAGAAGCTAAATGCAAAGTGTTTAGTGCGAAAGTACAATCGCAGAGGGTAATCTAATGGTGTGATGTCTTTATTCAAGACAGTTAGAATCGCCTCGACTGCAGGTGGAGGAGACAAGTACTCCGTTAGACAACGCTTCTTCAAGATATGGCCCGATTCACACCGTCCCATATACAGTAATTAGTTGCTCCTCGCTAACCCTTGTGCCGACTTCAACATGGGCAACGGTTGCACTTACGCTTTCAAGAAAGTGACGCGTGCTTCGGACGCCGTCGATGATCAATAGCAGGAGAAATACGGGCTTCACGACAGTAGCTGCCGTCTTCAGCTTCTCGAAAGTCTCGTTTGTTTCACCCTCGAACGCGCACTTCCTGTGTGCCAGACCGACCAAAAACCAAGTTGCCATGAGTGCTACAACTGGGTCTCGGCCTTGAGTGTACGTTCCGAGTGTCAACGCCAGTATTCCTCCCATCAACTGAGCGTAGACAATGTAGCTGAAGAATCCGCCATAGAGGTACTGGATTTCGTCAAGAACCGCAAAGGCGACAGCTCCAGTGAGCCACGTGAAGAAGAGCCGCACGGATAGTTCCCCCAGAGTGAAGATAACCACATCAGCGAGAGTATTCGGTGCTCGACAGCATCGACTGAGAACCAAGTAGAAAGGGAATGACCCGCACCACATCACAACAAGTGCGAGGGTGGCTAAGTGGCGTTTCCCGTACAGCATCAACACCTCCCACATCATAGCAGAGACGGAAGCGAGGCAAAGTGCCGAACTCAAGAAGAGTGGCTCACGAGATGCCGGGGTGGTGTAGCGTGCGATGAAGCTGCCCACGGTTGACTTGGGACCAATTGCAACTCCGAAGTTGAAGCACATTAAGAGCGGTAGCGAGACGCTGAGCACGTAGGTGGGTGGGGCCAACAGGTTGTAGAGGTCTTGAGGGTTTATGGTGTCGAGCGTGTCGAACTCGGTGGCTTCTGGAGTTATTGCCGCCAGGACAAAGGCCCTGAGGCAGTCGACGTGCAGCATGATCTGTATTACGAGCAGCATCGCCTCGAGGGATGAACAGGTACTCGGTAGCGGCATCTCGATGGTATATTATCGGTAGCGGGAGGTGACTGCGCGAATGGATTATTGGCCGGAGAAGAACAATGATGAAGCGCCAGAACGAGATGAGCAAACTTGCGTCCCCATTCCGTAGAGTGCAGGGTCGAATATGACGAGATGACGAGACACCTTCGGCATCAGTAACAGTGCTGCAATTGGTCGTTGGAGCGACGCTACTTCTTGCACAAAAGCTGTGGTTGCATTTTGGTGGTTAGCCACTTCAACAGAGTTTTGACAGCAATGACCAGTATTTCGCCTATGGACGTACAAGTGGTAAGCAAGATGCTGAGGCTCTATTTCCTTCATAGAAGGCGACGAAACTGAAGTTGCTGGATAAAAAGCACCTCCAGGACCTCCGCCAGTTAATCAACGAGCGATTATACGTCCGCAACTCTTGACTCCATACCTGGCGTTGGAACACTCCGTTGGAACACTCACTGTTTTAAGGCGAGTTCTCGTTACGGGGTAGCAAACATCCATTAGTATTATGACAACAGCAGTCAACTAAACCAATGCATACGTTTCGGGTGGTATCTTCGATCAGCACACGAAGAACAACGGCGTCACAATGACAGCG
The DNA here is from genome assembly GCA_000500205.2 of Phytophthora lateralis. NCBI lineage: Eukaryota > Oomycota > Peronosporomycetes > Peronosporales > Peronosporaceae > Phytophthora > Phytophthora lateralis. The sequence goes on along the minus strand of AWVV02004846.1, from coordinate 43,827 downwards.
GCGGTCTGCAGCGTCTGCGACGATCGGGTCTCCAATATGAACGTACGCTCCAACAGCAATTGCGAGAAAAATTCCTATTAGTTTGGCGTACACGGAGTAGCTGAAAGTGGAAGAACTGTAGCATGCCGATGACTGCAAAGATAACAGCTCCGGCAAGCTACACGAACATGAGACCCACGGATCCGAAGAAGGTGAATACCACGAAAAAGGACATTCATGGCATCCATGATAGCATTCAGGGAATATATTGCTGCACTTCTTGCAGTCAGGAAATGATTGAGATTGCAAAAGAGACAGTCACACATGATGATAGCGTTCGAAGGTTGTAGTTCATAAGCTGCAAGTCCGTGATGTCATAGGTACCTCGGCAACTCCAAACGTAGTTGTATCTAAAAGAAGTGTTGCTTGCTTCCTGGGGGGGGGGGTTAAGCAGTGCAGTTGATTCAGGAAAGCATTGAGGCATGTAACCAAGAACGGGTCAAAAACCTGGGCGGACCAATGTATAAACAAACGTACACTTCAACTACGTATGGCATCGTACTTATACCGTCCCATACTCTGCTGTTGTCTCGAACGCGAAAGGCTTGAAGTAGTCGTCGCTGCCACTTGGAATCCTTGCACTACAAAGTCGCAAAATTGACAAAGTGAGCTACAGAACATCAACACACAACAGCAATGGACATAGTCACGTACGCTTTCCAATGCACCACGTAGACGTATCGGACGCTGTCGATGAATACGAGAATCGGGAAAACGGGCGCGACGACGATGGCGACCGCCCGCAGTTTCCAGAAAACCTCCTGCGTGTCGCCTGGGAAGGTCGCGTGTTTGAAGACAAGGCCGACCAATGCCCAGGTGACAACAAGACCCACCACTGGATCGCGGCCGTGGACGTACGTGCCAAAGGCCAACACCAGCAGTGCCCCCAGCAAAAGTGCATAGACACTGAAGCCAAAGTAGTTTCCGTGCAGATACTGCATCACATCCGCGATGCCAAAAATCACATCTGCACTGAGCCATCCGAAGTAGAGTCGCACCGAGAACTCGCTGCAAAAGTAGTAGATCCACGCCTGCGAGTATCTCAGCGTAGGGTGGCGCACTACGAACAGGTAGAGCGGTAGAACAGTGCACCAGAGCACCGTCAACGCGAACGTAGCCACGTGCACCCAGCTGAACCACATGTCTAGCACCACCCAGGCCACGTTGGCCAAGCAGGAGAGCTGGAACCATTGGCGCAGGAAGCTCGGGTCGTCCGACGTGAGATAGAAGCTATAGGTCGGGTAGAAGCGGTCGGTGACCACGGTGACACCCGTGAAGACGTAGACGGGAACCCAGATGTAGAGTACGTAGACCGACGGCGCCAGAGGGTTGTTGGGCGTGAGTGTGGAGGCTGTGGGGGTCGCGGAAGGCAACAGCGCAAGGGATCCGCTGCTGTCCGAGGCGCCGGAGGCTGCGTCCGGAGATCTGGAGGGCGCCCAGGAGCCTTCGGGTGCGAAGAAATAGACACCTATGACGATCACAATCTGGAGCAGGAAGAGCACGACGTTGGCACTGGGCAGATGCCGCCCCGGAGACGGCGGGTCGATCATGGCTTGAGTGAGCACTTAGTGGCGGTAGAGGAAGCCGAAATGAGATGCTGGTGGGTTTGATTGGCGGGAAATTCGAAATGAGCACTCAGGATTGGATGAAATGATTTCTGAGTTGAGATGGATACACTCTGGCAGAGAGAATTTGGCGAACAAGTTTTAGGTGGTTGTCACCAAATGGATGGACCCGTACTCGTTGTCCTTGGTGGAGGCTTGGGAGAGTCTTGACAGTTTTCTCGGTCGTGGCGACAGCGGTTTTGGTGCGCTGAAGAGTGTCACAAGCCAGCAGTAGCACAAGTTAGCGATCGGTTAGTTGCCTTGGTGGACGGATGAGAGCGACCTCCGTACCAGTTGAATTCAATGGCCCAGTAGCTGCAGGACACGAGAACCATTCCAACCAACGCTCCCGCTCCGAGTGTCGCCGCCGCTTGCACTTTCTCGAGCTCCTTGGTCACGTCCGCGTCCAAGCCCGATGCGTCTTTTGAGGTGAGGCCAACGAGCGCCCACGCGACAACGAGAGCCATGATGGGGTCTCGGCCATATGAAAGCCCCGACAAAGCCACCACTAACAGCACAGCCAGCAGCATCAGATACGTCGACAGATGCAGAAAGCCTCCGTTTGTAAGCTGCAGCGTCATTGTCCAGCTCACCGTCGCTTCCACCGTGATCCACGCGAAATACAGTCGGACGCAGAGCTCACTGCAGAGATACTCGTGCCACAGCACCGTCTGGACGCTGCGCTCGTAGCTGGCGAACACGTAGAGCGGCAGTAGCGTGAGCCACAGCAGCGACACGAGCACGCTAGCCCCCAGCACGTGGCCGCTGGCCAGGACGATGCACCACGTGCCGTTGGCCACGCAGGACGCGGCGAAGCACAGCCGCAGCGCGTTGGGCTTGGCAGCCGAGTCGTAAAGCGACAGGCCGGCGTACGAGACGTCGGTGATGAGCAGGATCATGCAGAGCAGGTAGATGACGTTCCAGATGGAAAAGGCGTAGGCCGCGGGTGTGATCAGGGTTTCGTGCAGCGCCCGCACGTCCCCAGCGTCGCCCACCGCCAGCCCCACGCACGTCAGCAGCGACTGCAGCACGAAGAACGCGGCGTTCACCCACGGGAGCCTCGCCGTCTCCTGCAGCAGCGTCGCGCGTAGCGTCGCCATCTTCTTCCTCTGCTTCTTTTTCGACAATGAGTCTTTGGCTGCTTGAAGCTGAGGAATCGGTTTGAACGGGGTCAAGGTCAAGTCATGTTATAGGCAAAATTATGCTGTCTGCTACAGTTTAGGAGCTAGGCGTGGGTGGTGCCGTAGTCGATGTGCTGCGCAGTCTTGTCGCTGTAGAGCGGGGCGCCACTTTGCAGAGGTTGGAATTGCCTGGCAAAAAGAGAAATCGTTGGTTAGCAACCTCCACGAACGCTAGGTATCAACCACTTCACATCAAACATCACCACGTACGTTTTGGGGGCCAGCAGCTTATGCGCTATGGAGATGACGATGAAGGCAGCGATGATGGCCGCGCTCTGCGTGGCGCAGGCGCGGATGTTCACCGCGATGAGCTCGACGCGCGCCTCCAGCGTGGTGCTCTTGACTGCGAGGCCGACCAGCGCCCAGATGGCTACGAGCCCGAAGGCCACGTCGCCCTCGTAGATGACGGCCGACAGCGTGGCCACCGCCAGCAGCGACAGCAGCGCAATGTACGACGTGAGCGACAGGAAGTCGTCGGCGAAGTACTGCGCCGTGACGGCGAAACTGATGAGCGTGGCCGCGCAGGTCCAGGCGAAGTAAACGGTGACGCCCAGCTCGCTCAGCACGTAGCGCTTAATCTCGAAGCCGGCGTCGCGGCGCTCCTGGACGATGTGCACGTAGAGCGCCAAGAGCGCGAGCCACAGCACCACGAGCGTGAGCGTGGCGACGTTCACGTACTCGTTGGTGAAGAAGACGATCCACGCCATGTTCATGAGGCAGGACACGGCGAAGAGCGTGCGCAGCGCGTTGGCGTTGGCGGCGCTCGAGTAGAACGAGACGGCGGGCCAGAAGCAGTCGACGACCACCGTGGCGCCCAGGCACGTGTAGATGAAGCCCCAGATGCCGAACGCGTAGGGCGCCGGCGTGATGAGCGTCTCGTAGCGGCGCGACATAGGTCCGATGCTTCGGGACGAGTGTCCGTTCACGAAGAGCTGCAGCGCGTAGAGCGCCAGGTTCACCCACGAGAGCAGCGCCGCCATGATGTTGGAGATGGTGGACAGTTGGAAAATGACGTGCGGCTGGAAGAGGGGCGTTTTGATAAATCGGAGTGATTTGGGATAAAAAAAGAGCGAGCTAAGGATTAGCGGCCGTCTTCAACATGATGAACGCGATCGAAGCCGCAGGGTGCTTCCGGCCAATTGGATCGGGTCAAGCCAGGACTCCTGGCCCAGGAGCACGGGCACGAGCACCAAGGAGGTGCTGTCGAGCAACGGGATCCGAGGTCCTCCGGTTCGTCGAGACCTCTAGAGGCGAACTTTTCCCATGTTTTGCGTCTCGACACTCAACATGTTAATAGTAACTTATCTAATAGCTTATTGGGGCAGCCTCACACGATGCTCGTGAAGTAATGGCACGAGGGCGTGTGGACTGAAGGCGGGTCTCGGCTTCGGTGAGTCGCATCGAAGGTCATGAGGCTGCAGAAGATGGCGAGCTCCTCGCACCCTAGCATTAGTGGGGCCTCGTCGAGGCTGGTGGGCAGGAAGAGCTCCGTATCGGGCTCCGAGGCGATTAGCTCGGGCTCAGCCTTGATAAAGAACACGTCGTTGGTCACCGAGGCTACCACGGTGCGCGGTGATCGCTCGGTGCGATCGGCGGCGCGCGTCTTGACGTCTTCCTCGGGCGTGACGGACCGCTTGGAGCGCTGCATCCGCTTCTTGCGGTCCAGCTTTTTCTGGTTCAGGTTGGCTCGCTCGCGGTGGAACTCGCAGAGCTTGTGCAGCTTGCCGTTGCGCTTGATGGCCTGCAGGTTCTGGCACTTGCCCGTCCGGTAGCCGCAGCGAGCGGGCACAGCCGCGCTGGGCGTCTTGGTGCTCGACGCCTTGGAGCCTCGCGCCTTCTTCTTGCGCGCTTGGCTTCCCGAAGGCTTTCTGCCCGCGCGGAGGTGTCGATGGTCGAGGATGGAGTTGCTGGCCCCGTATGAGGCGGGGGAGAACAGCACCGAGAGCTCCTCCTCCGACAGAGAAACGGCGTCTAACATGAGTCAAGTGCGGCGTCGAACGCAAAATCCTAAATGGGGTCTGCCTCGATTGAAGCGCGGCTGCACGCGGGTGGGTTGGCACTTGACAGCGGGCGCCCACAGACAGGCCCCAGTCGATCATAGACCGCGCTCCGACGACGAGCTGAGGAGCGGAGGAATTCAATGTGGGACCATGGGACTCCGCGGGAATCAAGCTGGCCGAGCGACAACCGAGGCTGCCAATGAATCGCGACGACTGCGGACGACCATGTGGGCCTGATGGCGTGCTGGGACGTTAGACGATGGCCAGCTCCCCTTCGCGCGCATAGCGAGCATCATGCGAAGGAATGGGGCTCCGACGTCAAGTGCAGCGGTTGCAGAGCTGTCGGAGCAATTCAAGCAAGTGTGTCTGCAAGCCAGTCGCGACGCTTTAAAGCTGAAGCATCTGGGCGAATCTCGGTGCTTGCAATGCTGCTACTGCTGCGCTGTGGCACGTCAACTAGTGTAATAAGCTTAGTCGGCGTGTCACTCCGGCTTCCGTGGTGCAAGCCCACCGCACGTCCCACATATCTGAAGAGGAGCTCGATTGACCCACGCTGGAATACCAGCGCCTCGACCATCGATGTCTTCTCCTCTGGCGAACGCTGCGACCGGGTGCGCCGTCCTGGATTTATCGGGTGCATCTACGTGAGCACTAGTGCTTAACCGGAACAAGTGCCAACGCCTTTCGCTCGAGGAAGCTCTGAGACTTCACTCAAGCGTGCTGTTTATCCGCGTGCGGTTATCGCTATCAATGAGCCGCGACAAACAAACCTTCTCGGTGTTGGTAGGCGACACAAAGCAGTGAGGCGCCTTGGCAAGTTCGCTGTTCACGCCGCAAGCTGGTAAACGACAGCGGTTCACGGATAGCTCTGGTCGACAAAACTGTAATCAGGCAGAGCTGCAGCTTGTCACCGACAGCGTCAGCGGTGGACGTTGCTCGCATGGCAATCGTGTCGCAATGACTGCGAATGGATCGCAGCAAACAATACTCAGACCGCATCGGTCGTGCTCTTGATGGTGTTACTGCTGTCGCAGGCCGTTTTGTGCACGAGCGGCTTCAGTCCATGACCAAGATACTGGCGCTCCAACTTTATGAACGTCAGCATTGTATTAGCCTCTGGGGCATGTAACAATGTTACGGTGTGGTATGCAGACGATTGCAATGGATCAAAGCGAACACGGGTAATGGTGTGTCTACCGATTCGTGTTTGCTTTTGTTGCTGTCGCTACGAAATACTCGACACTGCTGGTGTCGGTGGGACTGCATCGGCCAACTCACCAACAGATTGGATCAACTCGTTTCCGCAGTGTGGACAGTTTTCATCTTCTTCGTCGAAGGCTGTCAAGTCCTTCCGAAAGGGTTTGCGGCATTGCTTGCACACGAAGGCCATTTCGTCGGCAGTCTGCTGTCTATGATCGCTCAGCTCGAAGTGGCACTCGCTGCAATCGAACCAGCGGTTGCAACACGGTGTTCGAAATGAAACCTGCCCTTGCACGTGAGCACAAAGTCCATGAAGAATTGAAGCGATTGCCTACCTGCGCATTGGGAATGTGCTTGCACATGGTTGAATTGAGGGCGTGTTGAGAATATGATCGCCGAGAGAGTGTGTATGTGTATTCTCGAGTTTGCTATTCCTAGTCATGGGATGCTTCTCGTCGAGTTGGAAAATCATCCGTATGTGGATCATGGTCTCAAACTCGAAATTGCAGCGAGGTCACAAGAATGGCATCGGCACTGCTGGCATTTGTGCAGGGGCTTGGAGCCGAAATGCAGGACGCTAAGAACGAGAAGAAGCCAACTCCAGCGCGAGATGCGGACGAAGTCGATGAAGCAGAGGTAGATATGTTCGGGGACAGTGGCGACGAACAAGAACCACCCCAGAAAGCACCGACGTTGTTGGACGTCGCCAAGCAAGAAGCTGCTTCTGCCGCACCATCACTACTGCAGGTTGCCCAAAGTCTTGAAATCGCGCAGCAGATTGACCACCCCAAACCGACGCTAGCAGCATTGGCCGCAGAAATGAACCAAGAGGAGCACGCGCGCGAAGCGGCTAAAGCTCAAGACGACAAGGTGCACCGCGCTCTAGATACTGCTAGCTCGGAGGTCAGGGCCGAACGAGTCGCACAGCGCAAGGATAAAGTTGGATCGGGTCTGAAAGCTGCTGTAGCAGAACAGCAGCAACAGTACGAAGAAGACGAATTCGAGGACGACGCTGCAAGTGTTCGTGCTGCAGCAGAAACCCTGGCAGAAAGCGTTGCAAAAGCAAAGTCTGTCGGCCATCGGTCACCTAGGCGTACTCGAGCGAAGGCCCCGAAGAAAGGGCCTACTTCCAGTCAGTCCATGAGCAAGCTCGAGTTGCAACGTGCAATGCAGGATAAACTGAGCGCATTCCAGTTCCAGCAATTGTCGATCACTCAGCAACGCCTATTTCTCGCATCGCTGGTTCAAGCAGACAGCAGCAACAGTGCAAAACCAAAGAAGCGAGTTGTTAACCGAGAGGCGTTGAATGAGCTAGCAAAAGACAAGTTCACGCTTGCCCGTCAGAAGCAGAAGCCGCGGCGTGAGTTTGCGCGGTTGGATGACAACCGCCACTGTCGATTTACTCCACGATTGCATAACAGCTCCAGCAAGAAGAAGCTCTCGAACAACGATTCCGATGACGAGGAGGGGCTGGGAGGGAGCAGAGGCGCCGCTCTTCGACGCAACGAGGATTTCGTACGGCGAATGGAGGCAGCGGAGCGAGCTCGTCGGGATCAACTCCGCCGAACACGAGAAGAAGCCGCGTATTTGACTCGTGTAGACAAAAAGGAGTGTCCTAGCTGTGGCAACCCGCAGTCGTACTCGGAACTCACGCAGAAGCGCAAGAAGTGTCCGAACTGCGGCGTCGCCTACAAGAACCGTATCGCCTGGGTAGGTTGCAACAAGCCAGTGGCCACGATTTGAGGGGCTCTAATCCTCGTTGCTCTGCTTCGTAGAGCGACGTCGCGAAGGAGTTTCTGTCGCGCATGGACGAGTTCGAGCAAAGTCGCAAGAACAAGCACCGCGAGCAACAGGAGGAGAGCGAACGTAGAGAAGCTTTGAGCTGCAGACCCGAGGAAGACGAGGACTCGAAGAAGACATGGGGGGAAGTACGCGACGAGTTCCTAGGACGTCTGCAGTTGGATCTGCAGTACCGTGAGTTGTCTCGAGCCGCCATTTGGGACGAGATCCAGCGCGAATGCTCCTTCTCACCCTCCATCACACGCCGAGCGCGTCAGGTATGTGGCGTGTTGAGTTGCAATTGCTGTTTCCCATTTAATGTTTGACGTTGCATCCTTTAGCTGGAACTGGGCGACTTTGACGAGCGAGTGCAACGCGATCTGGACGAACGTCGACTGCGTCGCGAACAACTTGCCGCGAGAGCGGAAGTCGCAGCGGCACGGGAGCGAGATTTCGAGCGCCGCAACTCGTCAGCCACGTCCAGGAAGCACTACGCACCGTCCGCTCCGTTCCAAGAGCGACTGCGCAAGGATCTCGAGAAGCGCCGGGCTCGCGAGCGAAGTTGAAGCGAACGCAACATGTCTATTTTTTTAATTTCGGAGATGTTTTATTTTCGGTTCTTATTTTGGGGTCACTTAACTTACTCCAGGTCATTTTCCAAAATGGGAAGGCAGTCCATGAGCTCGTCGCGCCACGCACCGCCGCTCCCGTTCGACCGCAGTCAAAATGAACCCGTGCGCGTTTATCCACCCGAACCCGGTCGCAGCGTGTCCCTCGCGGCGCTACAGTCGTTGCCGAACAAGGGTGTAGCGGTCGTGGGGCTGCTGAGCGCGAGCTCCTCGTCCTCTTCCCGCGCCTTCGCCTTCGCCAATCGCGTCATTGGCCGCTGCGTCTTCCGAGATGACGAGATGCAGTTCGCGAGCACCGTGAGAGACAACCGAGTGGCTGCTAGTGTCCACCTCTTCTACGACGACGAGGCCAGATGCATTTACCTGCTGGGCGTGGCACGGCCGGAGAGCTTGTGCTACAGTCCCCCTGCAACGACCAAAGCAGTGACACCAAGTGGCAACACTAAGAGTAAATCTCCTCGTCAACGACAGTCCGTGAGTGGATGTCAAGATGAAGAGCAGACGCCGCTGAGGGAGATGCACCGGATGCGCAACGAGGTTGAAGCGTTTGAACGCGAGAAGCTCAAGATGCAGGTGCTGCTCTACTCCAGTTGCAACCTGGTGTTTGAGGTGAGGGAAAACGCGCGAGTGACGACGAATGTGCTGAAAGAGGTGCGTGCATTGGGAGCGGAGAAGGCGCAGCTACAGACTTTCGTGCCGACCAAGCACTCGAAGCGTGATGGAGGACACTCGAAACACTCGTCGTCATCGAGTGGAGGAGGAAATGCTTTCGCCCCTGGTCGCTGTGTACCGCTGGTGCTGTATGTTGTCCCGGCTCCCGAAGAGATTGTGCACGCTTCGCTAAAGATGCAGGGCGCTGGACCTTCACGATCCGCTACGGTAGCGTATTGTAAGTCGTTGGAGGGACGCTTGACCACGTTGTTTCGATCTCTTCGGGGCAGCACTGTTGGCTCTGTGCGCATGCGTGATACTCTCAGTGTTGCCAATCTGAGCAAGGAACGGCGTGTGTTCAACATGGACCCCGCACACGGTGTGGTGGTGGTGTCTAGATGCACAGCCACCGCAGACGGACGAGCCGAGGCGCAGCTTGAGGACCTCCTCGATTCATTGGACACAGATATCTCTGTCGATGACATTCTGAACGACGAGTCGCTGCTACAACCGCTAGCAGACGATGATATGGGGTTCCAGCGGCTGCATCAGTACTTACGAAAGTATCTCGATCTTCTGTTCTCGTTCTCGCCGAGTGGCAGTAAGGATGGCGGACGCACCGAGCTGCTGAGTCCACCGCAGTGGCTGAAGGCCTTCCAAGGGCTTGTCAAGAGCTACAGTCGCCTGGACTCCAAGCGGAGACAAGAGACTGTAGTTCAGGAAGCTGCGGATAGCGGGCTTGGCGCGTCGAATTATCATGCGCCGGCGCTGTCAACGTACCAGTTCGACTAGGTCAAGCAAGATACGTTGTGGGATGGCTACAGTCTGACGTATTACGACCTGCCATAAATTATGACTCATAACATACCAAAGGGTCTGTTGTTTTGACTTGGATTCAGTATGCGTTGCCAGATGTCCATCACAATGCACCTCGTTCAACCACGAAGAACTTGCTGGGAGAAGACGCCGCGCCTGGTCGTCCAGATCGAGATCCCCGTGTTCTCAGACACCCTCACGCCACCACTTCCTCCGACATGTTCCTCCGGTCACTCTACGGCTCGCGCATGCCCCAGTCGCTCCACGTACGACGCGCGTCGTCCTCCAGTCAACACTCGTCAATACTAAAGTTTTTCTATTGTTTGTCTGCAGCCTCGCGTGGACCCGCAGGCCTCCAGCTACTGGGAGGAAGACACTGCCAGCTCTCGAGAGATCGCGCGGGCCATGGACGAAGCAGACGACGAGCCTGAGGACGAAGGCAAGAAGAAGAACAGCAGCGTCCTGGTTGCGGCTCTAGCCGGAGACGAGCACGCCAGCCGTCGCTACTCGTTGCCCACGCTATCGTCCCAATTGGCGGCGCTGCTGGGCCCCGACGGCTTGGCGCTGGAGGACGTCGAGGGCCTGCGGGTGGAGGATATGGGTTCCTCACCCCTCAACGCGCAGCTGTCGCCCGCGGGCCTCATTTCCATTGCCGCTGCCGACATCGACGAGGCGGCCACCAACAACTCGCACAACGTGCCTCCAGTCAATGGGGAGCTGGACTTGGCTTTCATCCGCTCGCTGCGTCAGGCGTCGACGGCTACGGACGAGACGGAGGCGGACCATTCGCAGTACGTTTGAATTTTGACCCAAGTTAACTTACGAGACTCATTTTGCTGTGGAACTGTTGCAGTGAGGCGATTAGTCAGCTACTCAGGTCCCTTCCTGCATCTACCGGAGCTGCGTGTGAGGAGTCGCCCGCGGATGTTGAAGCTGTTGAGAGTGAGAACAAGCTCTTCTCGCTGGTGCGTCGTCACCTGCAGATGCTTGGATCAACTTCATCATCGTCGGCGCCTGTGGCTGATAATGAAGCGGAGGGGCGGAGCAAGTTGCGTTTTCTGTCGCTGCTCCGTCGCATTAACGAGCTCCGCTCGCAGCAAGTCGATGTACGCTATCTAACCTTTGCGAGTTTTCCTTGTGTGTTGCTACTAACATTGTCTGGATGATGATGGTGTAGAGCGAAAGCTGGGATGGTCTGCCGTACCCGCAGATCATTGCGCTGCCAACGTTCAAGTACCAATTGCGTGAGCGTCACGAGGATGGAATTCAGGCGGAAGAGGACAGCGAGGTTAATAACACGGTTTGTGCGGTGTGCTGTGACGAGTTCGAAGCGGAGGAAGAGGTGCGCGCGCTACCGTGCCTGCACTTCTACCACCGCGAGTGCATCGACCAGTGGCTCATGTGCCACAGAATGTGCCCTATCTGCAAGCACGTCGTTGCCATCTATTAGGCTCAAGAGCCTCAACGCGTTTCGGCGCAGTACTTCTCATTCTCTTGGGGGCTTTCGTTACTGTCTGTGTGTGTGAAAGCGACGAAGTATGCCTATCACTCGTAATGTAAAGACAATAATGCATATGCATGTATTCCTTCACATCCTTCAGTCTCCTTTGCTTCCAGTGCTTCAACTACAGCTACGCAAACTCGTAAATTGAGCCTCTTTCTCCCGTCTTGCTCCTATATGCCGCCTGCGCTAATGATCCAAGATGCGCAGGTTGCCCGTCACCACCTTGTTTTCAAGCACAGTTCCTTCGGGCAGATCAATGTGAGCGCCTTCGTTCGCAACAAGAATTACTGTCCCCTTGAGTGTGATGTTGGAGCCGAACTTGACATCGCCGGCGACCGTGAGGTGATCTAACTCCGTGATGTTGGGGATACCGTGTCCGAAGCGCGCTAAATATTCCTTGGCGACCTGAAACTCTAGCCCCAGCTTCACGATAGGAATCGTAGGGGTGGTGCGAGCCGGGTTCATGATCAGACTACCGTGCTTGATCTGGTACAGGTTCGACTGCACGAGGAATAGGTCCGACGACGATTTCACGGGCAGAAAACGCGAACGCGGCACCTTGAGCCCAATGAAGTTCTTGAAAAGGTGGATCGCCTCACCCGCGGCAGTTTCCAGCTGAACAACCTTGTGGTTCTTCACGGTGCGGAACGTAACGAGGGGCTCAATGTCAATGAGATCCTGAGCCACCAGCCGCTGAATTGCGCGCAGATTTACCCAAAGGTTGTTCGTGTTGAAAGTCTCGAACTTGTTGATGGCACGGAAATCATCCATGTGTGCCGGGGGCACCTGGCTTGCTTCCAGGAGATGAGGCTTGTCCTTGTAGCTCACAAGCGTGCCGCCCTGCACATCAGCGCGAGTCTTCTCGGTCACCTCCATGACAAACTCGGACTCCTCGTTGATCATGTGGTACAGCATGTCCAGATTCACCGTTGCGCCCAAGTTGTCCACGTTCGAGATGAAAATGTACTCCTTGCCTTGGTTGATCAGGTTCTCCAGCAGTCCAGACTCAAACAACGCGTGGTAAACATCACCGTGGCCTGGAGGGAACCATTTTTCCCGCGTAGAGCGATCATATTTGGTGTTCGGCAGCGGGAGCATCGTCTCCTTGATAATAAACGGGTAGCAACTCTGGTTGAACGTGTGGATGCTCAAGTTGTGCATGCGGTACTTGCGAATGATGCGCACAGTCTCCTCGTGCGTGTTAAACGAGTTCATGAGCACAAGCGGCACATCCACACCATACACGCTGTTCAGGTACTGTCCCAGGCAAAGCACCATCGTCATTAGCAACCAAACAACGACAGTTACGAAGCGATCGGGCGTACCTCCACTTGGCGCACAGTGAGGTCAAGGAACGACAGGTCCTGGCGCACTTCAATCGCGCTCTTGGGTCCTTCGCAGCCCAGCGTCGTGCCCAATCCGCCATTGAGCTTGAGAATAACCTGCACATTGACACAAATCGTTACATTAAATGCCATGACATGACAGACCCGTCAGCTCCGACGTACCAGCTTATCCAGCAACTCGTGACGGAGGTTCATGTCGTTGGGGCAGCTCTCCACCGATGTGTTGCTCGTGAGCATGCCGTTCGTGGGCGGCTTGACAGAATTCCTGCATTGCACTCTACGTCAGTCTCACACTGCACCACATAGAGGAGGAGGAGCATTGCGTCGCACCAGTCGATGGAGGTCTTTTTGACCTTGGAATACTTGCGGAAGAGCTTGAGGAAGTTCTTCCGCTGGCGGTTGCCCATGAGCTCCTGCGACGCTAACGCCTGCACGCAGCAAAGCGGAGTTAGTCAGTTGACAGCATTGCAGGGAGGTTTGGGGACACCCGCACCTCAGCCATCTGGTCGTCCACGGAGAACCGCGCCGGCATGTGCGTCTTGTAGTGCATCGCTGACTCTCGTCAAGTGTCGATACGGTCGGGAGGACAAGCGGGAATGAGTTGGAACGAGCCGCGAACACTTCTCCGCCGCAGGTGCAAGTGAGGATGAACCTGTGTTGATCGCAAGCTGAAGGGCCCGTGTCCTTGTCGCCTCGTCACTCTTCTGAAACTGTGGCATGTGACGTAGACAGGATGAAACTCAGAAATTCGAAGCTTACGCTTTTTGGATCGCGGAGGTCGCGCAGCACCACTGGTGTCGATGAGTGTCACAACTCACTTTGCTGCACAAGGATGGCGTCGCGCAGTGCCCGCCCAAATTCGGATTCCGCTCGCACGGGGGAGGCGCGGCCGCTGCTCGCGCGCTCCGTCGGCTCGTCCCAGGGCTCGACCGCCAGCTCCAGACGCGTGCGCATCAACCGCTGGCACAGCCTCAACGCCCCGCAGTTCTACGAGAGCACCTACAACACCCGTGCGTGCTGCCTGATGTCCATGGGTTAGTCTATCACTGGTACTGACCTGTTGTCTGTCGGTTGCAGTGCTCAACTATGCTCCTGCCAGTGTCGTGGCGTTCGGCGGATTGGCGCTGCTCCTCGGTGTGTTCGTGCTGATCCACACGCAGCACCTCGTGGCCACGGCGGATCTCCCGCGCAGCTCTCTGGAGGCGACGAGTCCTCGCGCTGAGGTGTCTGCAGTGCCTCGGATCCACGCAGACGCCAGCAACTGCTCGGAGCTGTGGATCGAACAGCGCGTCGACCACTTCTCGTGGCTAGGTGACGCACCTAGTGGTTTACCAGCGACGTACAAGCAACGATACCTGTTGAACACGCAGTTCTGGGATCCCCAAGACCAGAAGGCGCCCGTGTTCTTCTACACGGGCAACGAAGGCGACGTGACGCTGTATGCCAATCACACAGGACTCATCTGGGAGAACGCTCAGACGTTCAAGGCGCTCGTCGTATTTGCCGAACACCGCTACTACGGCAAAAGTCTTCCGTTCGGTGACAAGTATATGGACCACCTGGCCTACCTCACGCACGACCAGGCGCTCGCCGACTACACGGGCCTTATTTATCATCTGCAGAAGAAGTACGATGCAATCAACCATCCCGTCATCGCCTTCGGCGGTAGTTACGGTGGCATGCTGTCGGCTTGGTTCCGCATGAAATACCCCAACATCATTGCAGGGGCGATCGCTGCTTCGGCGCCTATCTACGGCTTCGGCGGGTTCCCGGACTTCGACGGTCAGAAGTACTGGCAAGTGGTGACGCGCGACGCAAGTCCTGCTGCAGGATCAGCAGAGAATTGCGTACCCAACGCTCAAAAGTCCTGGGCTCAGATTTTCGCGTTGGCCAAAACGGAGAGTGGACGCGCCACGTTGTCGTCATTATTCAGGCTATGCGAACCGCTGACTAAAGAGGAGCAAGGCGAGGATCTGGCGATGTCGGTGCTATTCGCCTTCGATACTTTAGCTATGGGCGACTTTCCGTATTCGTCCAGCTACCTCACGGGTGGAGCTGTGAGCCTTCCAGCTTGGCCCGTTCGCGAGGCATGTTCTCATTTGGCTGGTGAGTTCCTCACACCGGAAGAAGGTCAAGAAGTTGTGAATACGACGCTGCTGGAGGCACTCCGCGACGCAGCCAATGTCTTCCACAATGCGACCGAGGACCTGGCCTGCTTTAAGATCCCGACTTTGTGGGACTATGATGGTATCTGGGACTTCCAGTACTGCACAGAGATGTTGCCGCAGGAGACGTACTTCAGCACCAACGGCGAGACCGACATGTTCTGGTCGCGTAACACGACGTTCGAGGAGATCCGGGCGCACTGCCAGCGCGATTGGCACACGACGCCCGATCCGGACGGCATCCGCGTCAGCTATGGCGACGAGATGCTGCGGTCGGCCTCCAACATCGTGTTCAGCAACGGCCTACTGGATCCCTGGAGCAGCGCCGGCGTACTGCAAGCCCCGAAGGACGCCAAGGTAACGATCGTCGAGATCGCCGAGGGCGCCCACCACCTGGACCTCTTCTTCAGCCACCCAAAGGACCCGCCCTCGGTCATCGCGGCACGGAATACTGAGATCAGGATGATCCACGCCTGGATCGACGAGTTCGCAGCGTACAAGTAACTTGGTGTAGCCATCTGTCGATCGCACCGTACAATACATGTTAAGTACGATTTGTTTAAAACGCATCGACGACTTTTTGCCAATCATACAAATCACACAGTATCCTGCCACGCGGTCAATTTTGAAGGAGACTGACGATGGCGCTCTCGAGTCGGCTGCTGGCCGCGTGCGGCGCCGCGCTGCTGCTGCTGTCGCTGTCGGTGGACGCCGCGCTCAACGTGAACATGAAGCTGTCTTCGTCGCGCGTGGCGCTGACGGCGGATGCGCTGGAGGTGACCGTCGTGGTGACGCCTAAACAGCCCAAGCTCAAGCAGCTGACGCTCGAGACGCTCGTGGACACGTCGGGCGCCTCGGTGCTATCGGGACTGGTGCGTAGCAGCAGAAGGAAATACTGTTATTACAATGTTGTATGTACTGACGGGGGCGTGCTAACTGTTATGCAGACGCTCAAGGGCGACGGCAGCAAGTTCGTGACCAAGCTCTCAGGCGACAACAAGCTGCAGGCTGGCATGTACAAACTCAAAGTATCGGCCGTGGACGAGGAGACCAAGCAGAGCGCCTACGAGGTGCTGCAGCTGAAGGTCACGACGCCCGTGGAAGTGGCCAGTGCCAAGGTGAACGGCAAGGCGCTCAAGCCGGGCGACAAGCTCTCGGGCCAGAGCTTCAACGCCGCCGCCGAGGACGCGCTCAAGATGGAGGTGGCGCTGCAACAGACCCACGACAAGACGCACGTGGTGGCACACCAGGCGTTCCTCCGCTTCACGCATGCCACGGAGAAGACGGAGACGTACTTTGTGCTGACGGCCGACAAAGGCCTGACCCACAGCACGACACTGCAGTTCGCGGCGCTCAGCAAGAAGTTCGGCTATAAGTCGGGCAAGCACCACGTAGAGCTCATCCTGGGTGCATCCACCTTCGAGACGGCAATTGTGTGGGACCTGGGCAACGTGGAGCTGCAGCTTGGCGCGGCGCCGCCCGAGACGCCCTCTCCGCTGTACAAGAAGCCGCTGCTGTACGAGAGTGACACGACGTTGAAGGCGCTGCCCGAGATTGCCCACGTCATGCGCGAGCAGGACCCGCGACCGCCTGTGACCGTGTCAATGGCCTTCATGGGCGCCGTTCTGGCCCCGTTCGCCTTCTTCCTGCTGTTCGTGGCGCGTCTGGGGCTCAACGTGAAGCGTCTGTTCGAAGGCTCTGTGTTCGGTTTTGGCTGCGTGTTCCTGGCGTCTCTGGGCGGTATCTTGGCTCTTTTCGGCCTCTACTGGCTGGAGCTGACCATGTTCCGCACCCTCGGCTATCTCAGCGTGCTGGGCTTCGTGAACCTCTGGTCGGGCCACTTGACGCTCAAGCGTCTCGCAGATGCCCCCGCCAAGAAGACCACCAAGGTGGAATAGTGGGGAGCACATGTGTTGACTTCTTGCTGCCGATAGTGACAGCGGCAAAGGATGCGAAGGTTGTGCACGGATAAAATGAAAACAAGAGATTGTGTGCCTTGCACGGTGCTTGCTCATTGGCTATGAGTTATAGCGAAATACCCAGCCAGCCTCATTCCCATTTTCATGTCCAGGTCTTCCAGCGCTACGTTATCCATGGACGCTCCGCTTCAAAAGGAGCATCACAGCTTTCACGTCGGACTCACGCGGACAGCCTCGGTGCCGGCTGGATGGAGGAAGGCCCCAGTGTCTTGCTTCAGGACCACCGTGTGCAATCGAGCAGCTACTCGCATGGAACCTCACATTTCGTCGTACGTGGCGAGCACTGCAGCCCGCAATGTAAAGTTCTTGTGCCTGGATATTGCCCCCACACCGCCCGTGCTTCTCTCACCTCTTTGTAGGAGCTGGCAGCGCAGTTCAGCGCCAATGCTATTATCGAACGGTTCCGCACCGTCGACACCCGCGGCGGCATGAGGTATCTGAAGCAGCATTGGATAGTCCCGACGCGCTGTCACCGCAGGTTCAGCCGCACCGCGATCTTTTGGGTTGGTGAGGAAGGTCTCAGCGTGAAGCAGCCACCGCCATCATGGGCAAATTGCCGCCGGCAATTGAGCAAGTTGCAGTACTAGTCAGCACCGAGCCAGTAGTCGGCGTACCGCTTCCGCCGTCCGAGCCAAAACGCGTCTTCCCCCCCTGCGCTGGTTGCGTTGTACAAATCCGTACGTCGCCCCTCCTCGTCTACGTACTCACTTCAACTTCGCACAACACGAATACCCTCCTGTACACGATCGTAACGCATTGAAGAGTGTGCTTTCCATTTGTACATTATAAAACTTTCAAACACGATACCCGGCCAAACAGAATGCCAGTCATCGGCGAAAACGATCTGGCCCCAATTTTCTGCGGAATTGCCGGAAGAAACGTCTGCCGAGCTATCGCAGTGTTCAGCAGGAGGCTCGCCGCGGCGCCGGCCGGCGCGGACAGGCGCCTTCATTCTCAAGTTTCACGGTCATGAGCAGCCCGCAGCCGCAAGCCGGCCCCGCGGCGCAGCGCAGACGGCGCATGGACGCGCGGCCTTCGACGCACAAGAAGCTGACGCTGCGCCCGGGTATTGTGCTATTCGACCCCAAGGCTCTGGATGGCGGCCCGGACTGGCAGCCGTCGCTGACGGTGGAGCTGCTGCCGGACAACCAGGACGAAGAGGAGGACGATGAAGAGGACGAAGAGGAAGACAACCAGGAGGGCAACGACGTGGACCCGGACTCGCCCGCGACCAAGCAGGTCCGGCTGCGCGCGCGCGTCATCGAGGAGATCTGCGAGACGGAGAAGAGCTACGTGAGCGACATCCGCACACTGTTGGATCACTACATCGTGGCGCTGGAGGACAATGCGCACCCCATCATGGAGGACGCGCAGATCGCCGTCTTCTTCAACAACCTGCGCCACCTCGTCATGCTCAACTCGAAGCTGCTCACAGATCTGCTGGATATCGTGACGAGACGCGCGGCAGCCGCAGCGCAGAAGCAGAAGACGCGACGCAAACGCAAAAGCGTCAAGAGCCCAGTAGCAGTCGCCGTGCAGTGCGAAGCGGAAGGTGTCGGAGCGGTTTTCTGCCGCTACGCGCCGCTGTTCAAGCTCTACGGAGGATACGCCAAGGATTACGAGGAAGTGGCTGCGCTGCTGCAGAATTTCGGGCGTGACACCCGCTTGGGGTTCTCCAAGTTCTTGGAAACGTGTTGGAAGCGGAGTGGCTCGTCCAAACCGTTCGAGAGCTTGCTGATCATGCCGATTCAGCGCATCCCGCGCTACAAGTTGCTGCTGGAGCGGCTGTGCGAGCTGACGCCGCCCGAACACCCTGACGCAGCATTTCTAACAGAGGCGGTGAACCGCGTACGCGCCGCAGCGTCGCTGATCAACGAAACCGTGCGCCGTCAGGAAAATCTCGAGACAGTTCTGCAAGCTCAGCAAAAATTTGCGGGCCAGCTTTCGCTGTTTACAGCGGACCGAAGGCTACTGAAGTCCGGGAGGCTCACTAAAATGTCGACGAAGCGTCAGGAGGATGTCATGATTCATCTTTTCAACGACATTTTGTTGTATAGCGGCGTGCTGATCACCGGCGGATATCGTGTGCGACGAATTGTACACTTGCACTCGAAGGCTGTGGGTGTCAAGACGGAGTTACCCGCCGCGATTAGCGCTCTTTTCGAGCAGCAATCGCGACGCCGCGTACGTAAGGACTGCGGCTTCGTCGTGACTAGTCGAGAGAAAACGTTCATCTTGTTTACTGAGACCCCAGAGGTGCAGCGCGAGTGGGTCGACGCTATTGCAAGTGCAGTACAAGAAGCTCAGAAGAAGATGCAGGGTGGGCTCAAGGATGCTGCTGATGGTGACAGTAACGATCTTGAGTTGTGTGAGGGTCCGGCTGACGCTGCAGCACTATGGGTTCCTGATGAAATCGCAGACGTGTGCACGATTTGTAAGGCGTCATTCCGTGCCTACTACCGAAGACGGCATCATTGCCGTCGTTGTGGAGCTGTGGTATGCGATACCTGCTCTTCGGGACGTGCACCACTGTTTGTTGGAGAGTCATCACGTGCTGAGCGCGTGTGCAGTCCTTGCTTTAAGATTCTTGATTTGGTGCGTCAAATTGCAATGCATTGGCTATCGCGGGTGGTGGAATTTCGTGGTGTTCTCCGTCGTCGCCGCTTCAATAAGTGGACTGAGCACTACTACGAGCTTCGTGCAGGAGTGCTTAAACAGTTTACGCTGGAGACGTCACCGAATAGTGCCCCGCCGGTTGCTCAAAACAGCATTGGTGCTAGCTCGGGAAGTGGAAGCTCTGTTGTTGTTGGAGAACCTCCAGGAGCAGGTTCTGGAAAGTCATTGCGGTGCTGCACCGACGAGCTTACGCTTGCCGGCGCCATTGTCATTCACCGCTCAGACAGCCGCGCGCACAAGAATCGTTTCTGTTTCCAGATTTCGACTTCTGAATATGATGAGACTGATTCCAAAAACCATTCAGGTAACAATGGACCTAATCAGCACAAGACAAGCCCCATTGGCAGGCGCTCGAGTCAACCTTCAATTCGGCCGAACATCATGAAAAAGCTCTCGCCACTAAAGCAAGCTGTCACCCGCTTCGGAGATGCTGTATCCCGTCGACGCGAGCCTGAGAGTCCTGCCCCCTCTAGTGACGGTACTGTTCTGGCACCTTCACCTCTTCCTCTGCACGCTGCACCAGCCTCATCGCCAACTTCATCGCTTCTATCGTCATCTTCGCCCGTGATGACCACAATGCACGAAAGTGAGTGGATCTTGTGTGCTTCAACCATTCAAGAAGAGGTGGCTTGGCGTGTTGCAATCCAAAGCTCAGCGGACAAAGCATTGCACCGCATGCGGCGTTCGCGAGTCACGGATTTTCCTGGCTCTCTCGCACAAAGCGGCATTTTAAGTTTGAGTATGACTAGCAGCTTGCGGGCCTCCTTGTCAGTGATTTCTGGGCCGAGCTTTATTGGGGCTGCTGAAAGGCGACGCATGTCATCCCTCGACCGTGGAAGGGCGACAGACGCCGAGCTGTCGATGGAATTTGCCCATGCTGCAGGAGAGGATCGCGATGCGTATTTGTTGGAACGTCGACGCCGCCAAATTCTGAAAGAGATTATTCGGTCTGAGGAGAGCTACGTCCAAGCATTGGGTGAGTGCATTCGACTATTCGTGCAGCCATTGCTGCTTCGGCAACTTGAAGGACGGCAGATGTACCGACGACGCCAGAACAAACGCAGGGGGTCCTTACGCCCCGTTCTTGGTGGGCCTTTGACTACTTCTAGTCGTCATGGGGTTGCACCCCCAGCCCGGGGTCACCGCCGAGCAGGGAGCAGCGGTAGCATTGGTATCACTCGAGCTGGTGGCAGTAGCAGCAGCTTGCACAGTATGCTCACAGCATCTTACAGCGTAGCTGCTGCTGCTGCAAATACAGCGTCGTCGCTATCGAATACGTCGACGCCAACACCCAAGATGCTGATCATGGACGCTGATCTGTCCATCTTTTTTAGCAGCGTGGATCAAATTTATACGCTCAACCAGCAACTCTTGGACCATTTGTCGCGCCATCTCGAAGAAACCAGTGTGGCAACATCGCTACCGTCGACCGCGGAAGATACCCCAACGACACGAGAAGCAGATGCCGTCGAATTTCCTGGCGTACGAGTGCACCGCGCTGGTGCCATCTTCCACGCATACGCCCCGCTGATGCAGCTCTATACATCCTACGCTAGTCGGCACAGCGCAGCGTTAAACGCATTGGACTCGCCACAGTTCGCTGGATTTCTTCGTGAGCTGCCTCCTGAGGCCGATGTAACCCGCCTGAGGCGCTACCTCAACATGCCCGTGGAGCGGATTCCGCGCTATAAAATGCTTTTTCAGGAGCTCTTAGGCTCAACACCATCCGAGCATGTGGACTTCGTGCCATTGCAGGCAGCTATTCGCAGCGTGGATCGTGTCGCGAGTAAAATTGAGGAGATCAGCGAGAGGCGCGAGAACGCGCGCGCTGTGGCAACTGTGAGTGCCAAAGTCGGGATTGACCTCACCAGTCGCCATTTCGTGCGTGACGGAATGCTGCGCAAAGTGTGTCGAAGTAAGGTGCAGACGTACTACTTCGTGCTACTGGAAGACGGTAAGTGAGCCCCATGCATGGGTGGTCTTGGGTATGAGCTTTCTAACGATGTGCTGTATTTGGATCGGTTTCAGCTATGGTGTACGGTCGCCAAGGTGGCCTGCACAAAAAGTTCCGCATGATCGATCTGTGGGAGTGCAAGGTGGCGGACGATACGGAGTCGATGCCGGGTGTCATTACGACTGTCGGGAATTCGAACAAGTGAGTCATATCCGGTTTGTGAAGAACAATTGAGTTGCTAACGCTTGTTGCTTGACGAAACTGTAGCGCCTTTTGTTTCTATTCCCCGCTCAAGTCGTTCATCTTGCTGGCCGAGTCGGAAGGAGATAAAGTAGCGTGGACAAGCAGCATTTGCGATTACATTGGTCGGAATCTTCGAGGCCAGACGCACCCACGGCGCGGGAGCGCTCGCTCGGAGCTGCTGGTGGACAATGACGACGACGACTCCAGCGGCTATGAGCTTGAAGGAGGCTTCGTTATTAAGAACGGGTGGCTGAACGTCTGTGGTGGTGCGGTGGCGACGCCTAACGGTAACAGCATCTCAAGCCCCAGCCCGAAGTCTAGCTCCAGCGTTGGCAAGAAACCTCGACGACTGTGGATCACGCTGACGCTGCAAACGATCACTCTAGGCTCCACCTTCAAGACCGCTCAGCCCGAGGAGACAATCCCCATCGAGCTGTGCGAGGTGACTCCTCTCGAGTACGAGAAGACCTTCAGCATGCAGTTTTTGTACGACACGGTAAGTCGTTCACTTCAACTTGCTCCCGCGACAAATCGTGGGGCGACTCATTTTGCTCACTCGGTTTGCTCTCTTGCAACACCACCACAGAAGACGCGGGCGCAGACGACGTATGTGTTCGAGGCGCTGTCTCTGGCGGAGAGAGACGAATGGGTTCGAGCGCTGACTCACTGTATCTCGGGGGGAGACGAGCTGGACTTACGTCGTCGCAGCCTCAAGACGGCGACGCTGGCCCCGATCTTCATGTTCGACAAGGTCTCGAACGTCTGCACCATCTGCACGCACAGCTTCGCGGTGTATCGACCGCGCCACCACTGCAGGTACGGACACAAATGAGCTCAATAGTGGCTGAAGCCACTGATTCCTGCCTGCTGCCTTCCATTTGACACATGGGAGGTCGTGGCTTCGCGTGGCATCGCTAACTCGTATGTTGCTGTGAAAAACGACTGGCTTGTGCGCTGGACAGATTGTGCGGGTCGCTCGTCTGCGGGAATTGCTCGAGGCGGCGGTGGACGTTATCGTACAGCTCGAGCAAGAAGGCGTCACGCGTGTGCGATAGCTGCGCCGAGTCGACTATGAGCATCACGCGCTCGTTCGCCGTCGAGGTGTGAAGGAAACGTCACCGCGCAACCCGATATATTTGCAAAAACGCATCTTCAGAAACGGCGGTTACCACTGCATTTGTAAGAGTAGAACCTGTATAATAAAGTCGGAACCTGTACCAGTTTATTGCGAAATGTCACGTCAAAACGATTAAGCAGACGTCTCGGGGTGACAGCAACTTGTCTAACGGTTGCACCAGCTCTACTGCTGAATTGGAAGGTGCAGCCCTGAACGCGGCGGCGGACGGCGGACTGTCCTGCGGCGAGGACAGCCTGCTGCTTATAGGCGAGCCCAAGCCCCACGCAAAAGCGTCTTATAAAAATATGATAGGCCGGTGATGGTGCGACGACATCGGCCGGGCAAGCGGCGTCGGAAGGAAGCAATCCAGCGTCCAAACGTGGCGACGGCTTCACCGAGGCGCATCTGCCTGATTTTTCGGTCCATTTGGCGGAGCTGGTCGTGGCTGGTATCGAAATTTTAAAGCGCCGTGCAAAGCGCTGCCGGCCATCCCAAGGTTGAGCGCTAGGTGTCCACCGCAATCAATCACGCCGAGCATCAGCAGCCCGAGTGCAGGAAGGGAGCGAGTGGCTCCGCTCTCTGGTCGCCAAGCAGACAGCGCTTGCGCACTTTGCAAGAGACAACGTCGCTGCACCGGTCGCCCTGTTGCAAACGTCGACGGGCGTGCGATTGGCTGTACCGGAGGCTCTCCCGCGCGCGGATTGGCCGAAAAAAGCCCTTTACGCCAACACTCGTTTTTTTAGAAGCCAGTCGCCGGGTCATTCTCCATACTGCGCGGCTTGGTGCTCCTATCCGCCGTGAGGTCGCGGGAAGAAGCTCCTCGCCTTACGAACACAGTAACTTATATTGGGCCATAGACCTCTCTACCCACTGCGCCTTCGGTCGTAGTACGCCTCATGCCTCTCTTCTCCCGGTCCTCGGAGCGGAAGCCCAAGACCAAGTCGCACCGCTTCTCGCTGCGAAAGCACCACCGCCACCTCTCGGACGCCAGCGACGACGTGTCCGCCAGCCTCAGCAGCAGTCACAGCAGCCACTCGGACCGGAAGGCGCCGCCGCGCCGACAGACGCAGCCCGTGAGCCGCGAACCCGAGCAGACGATCGTCGTGCCGCCCTCGACCACGCCGGTGCTCAACACCAAGGCCCCGCCGTCCGCGCTCTCGTCGTCCGCGCGGTCCTCGGCCTCGACGCTCCGCAGCACCAGCCCCACGCTGCACGAGAACTTGTCGGGCGGAGAGAACGACACGGAAATCTCCGAGATCTCGGAGGAGTCCGAGACCAGAGACTCGGTCAACTCGCCGCCCCCGAGCATGCGCAACAGTCGTCACAGCGGTCAGAATTCCTCACGCAGCGCCCGCAACAGCCTGGCCGAGTACCGTCAGCTCCAATGCTCCATGTCGTACAAAAACCGCGTCAACAGCGACGCGTACCGAGGCACCAGCACCACGTCCAGCTCCAGCGACTCGAGGATGAGCGAGCGCATGAGTGACATGCGGACGTCCCTCGTGGACGGATTCCGTGTCACCAACACGTCCGTCCGCTCGTCGGACAGCCACAGCCTGCTGAATGCTCGCATCTCCGAGTCGTCCACGGCCATTACACCGGCAGACCACGCGGCGTCGGTGGCTCTTTCTGTTCCTTCCCCAACAAACCGGACCTCAGAGCTCTCGATCTCATCTGGCTCGGCTAGAATGACGGAGGCCAATGTGGCAGCCCTACAGACACGCCGCGCGTTCCAGCAAATGGTCTTGGCCATGGAGGACGAGGATTCAGGGGACGAGTACGAGTCGGACAGCGACGCATGGCGCACGAGCAGCTCTCACAGCAGCACTGGTGTCGTACGACTCGGCGCGGACGAGTACAGGAAGTTCCAGTTCCGTCTTCGTCAGCTGGAGGAAGTCACGGCAGAGCAGGCGAGGAAACAGGCAGACATGGAGCAGACGATCGAGCAGGAAGTGCAGAATCGAACGCAGAAGGTCGTGGAGGCCATGGAGAAGCAGATCGGCATGTATAAACAGGCGAAGGAGCTCGAATGCGAGCGCGAAGTGCAGCGACGAGTGTCCGAGCACTTGGAGAACCCCAGGACAAGTCGCAGCGCTAGCCGAGCTAGTGTGGCGTCAGGCAGATCGTCGGCCTATGGCTTGCACACGAGCAGCAGCGTCGGCAGCTTCCGGGAAAGCTACAATATATCTAGCAGCATCAAGGAGGAGGGCTCGCTAGAGAAGCTGCTGCACCCTCGACGATCGCGAAAGCGTCTTGAACAGATGAAGGAGCGCGAGGAGGCGCAGAAACGCGAGATGGAGCAGTTTCGGGAGTTCATTCGCACCACCGAGATGCGTGTTACCCAGACGCAGGGCTTGGACGTCGTCATGTCGGCGACACAACTGGAAAAGGCCAAGACCTGCCTGGAAGACCTGGCAGACCCGTTGCTGCCGGAGTCGCTGGTGCAGTCGTCGCCCATTGATCTCATCGAACTCATCTGTGTGCTGCGCAAGAACGGACGCGAGCAGGAGAAGCAGATTGAGGAGGCCAAGGGCCTCGTTACCGCCGCGATCGAAGCGCGCGAAGATGCCGAGGCCACGGCCCGCGAGGCTGTGGAGCTCACGCTCATGCTGGACGCTAGGTTAGACCGCGCGGTGCACGATGAGCAGAAGTTGGTGTGGCAGGCGCGCAAGCTCTCGGCAGCGGACGAATTCCGACACGCTCTCGGGTCGAGAGAGACCCGCGGAATCAGTGCGGGGTCGTCCGACTGGCAGTTCGGCACGCCGGCGTCGTCGTCGCTGCTTGAATAACTGGCATGTTGTTTCGTGCGTCGTAAGCGTCGGAGGCTCCTCGAGAGCTACACTAGCAGCCAGGCCAGTGTACTATAATCCATCCATATAAAAAGTTCCGAAGTCTAACACGTTGAACTTTCTGTTTTGACTCGCTCCACTGTGATTGGTCGAAAAGTCATCGCAGTAAGCAATGGCCGCAAGCCATTCACTTTGAGACTGCCGGTAGCGCGAGTAGCAAAATGAGCATGACGGAGAGCATCATGCTGGCGGTGGCCCACGAGCACTCGAAGCAGTTCGAGGCCGGCACCATCAAGTCGCCGTGGGACTACTTCGAGTACAGCGTGAAGCTGGCGCTGGCTCGCTGGACGGCGCTGCGCATGGCCGTGGAGGGCGAATGGGGCGGCGGCGACACCCGACGCAAGTACGAGATCCTGCTGGAGGAGATCCTCAACGTCTTCAAGTACAACAAGGCGGTGTACGCGGACGCCATGTCCGACAACATCGGCGGTTACGTGGAGACGGAGTTCGGACTCATCTGCGAGGACGGCAGCGTCGAGGAGGTCGCGCAGCTGCTCACGGTGCTGGCGGACGAGTGCAAGAACGCGCGGTACGACCGCGTCAAAGCCATGCACGACCAGATCCGCTCGCTCTTCCCCATCGACCTGAAGGCTGCTAAATTGAAGACGCAGGACGACGGCGTCGGATTGGCTGAAGGCAGCGCAGAGGCTCTGGGAGCCATCGCAGAGGAGACCGGAACGCAGGAACCGGACGAGTCTCTGATGGACGAAGACGGGTTCACGATGGTACGCCGCTCCGCCAGGCGAAAGGCGCCCACCAAGTTCTACGACCCGTCGGCCGAGTTCCCTGGAGCGGCATAAACTGGTGGAGAAGCTTGCAACTGTGCCATAGAATCAAGTTTTGTTTTGCAACACAACCTCATACTGTTAGTGACGCTCACAACGTACTCTTCTTGGTTACTCGAAGTCAGCGAACATGTCGTCGTCGTCCTCCATCGCCTCGACCTGGGACGACAGCGAAGCAGCGGCCAGATTGACGTCCACTTCTTCCTCTCCGTACAGGAACGCGCGCGCTTCTGCCGGTGAAACGTCGAGACTGGGATCCTCTGCGGAGCTCAGCAAGGAGATGTCGGCATCCTTGACAGCCTTCCACGCCTCCGAATCTTCTGTCAACTTCGTCTTCAACTTGGTCAGGAACTCGTTGAATTGAGCAGAGTACTGGATCTCGCTGCTTCGCTTACGGAAATGAGCTAGACACTGCAGCGCTTTGGGGAAGAACTCCGACCCGCTCTGGCTGAGGAACTTTTCAATTT
Organism: Phytophthora lateralis; assembly: GCA_000500205.2. Taxonomy (NCBI): domain Eukaryota; phylum Oomycota; class Peronosporomycetes; order Peronosporales; family Peronosporaceae; genus Phytophthora; species Phytophthora lateralis. Next base: position 16,843 of record AWVV02004846.1, on the reverse strand, counting down.
GCGTCTCCATACCAGTGACAGCCGTCGTAAGTTGCTGACGACGACTCGCTTTCGACTGGGAAGACTCGACCAATGCCTCAAAGTCGGCAATGGGGTTCATCGAGCCCACATTGGTCACGTCGCCGCCATCCAGGAGCTCGTCCAAATCAAGCTCCAAGTCGGAGCCTGCATCTCCTCCTGCGGCATCGTCATGCTCCTCCTTGAGATCTTCCTCTTTCACAGAGGCACTAGGGACATCGCTCCAGAATGATTTCTTCTTGCGGTCCTTGGCCTTTTTCACCGCCTCCTTGAGCTGGAACGCGTCGCCAAAACTCTCGATGAGAGTCGAGATTTTTTCCTGTCTCGATGGATCCATCTTCAAGCTAGATTCCATGTACGCCGGAAGCGGAGGGACCCCGGCAGACTCGTCTAGTGCCCGTGAGGACACCGCATGGAAGAAGCGACGGATCACTGGGTTGAAACACGCACCCACTTCATCGGCCTTGTCATCACGGATGCTCAGACTATCCACCAGCTTATCTGCTAGCGATTGCTGCTCCTCGGAAGGAGCATACTTGCGGGAATTCAAGGGAGCAAACTCGTAGTTCCGCACGTCTTCCTCGTACGGCAACTGTTGCGACCACATTGCGTAGTAGTTTTCACCATGTGAAGACGGCGCGTGGGGAATCAGCGCCACAATCTTGGGCGCAGCATTCTTTCGTGCCACGAAGCGAGCGATTATGACCTGATCAAGCTCTAGCATTGCATCAATCAGCGCAGTGAAACACTGCGCCGCATGCGGCTTTCCTGGCTCAGCGATGAAGATATCGGTACCAGCCACAAACTTGGCATGATTGATCTGTGTCTTATCCAAAAAGCCCAACGCCTTCAGTGATTTTTCCGTCTGAAACTTGAAAAATTCCACGTCTGCCGAGGCGAAAGGGACCTTCTCCGCACCATAACGATAAGCTTTCACCTGCTGGTCTGGAGGGACTTCCTCGTCAATATTTTGCGGCGAAGTGTAGCGTCGGTCGAGCTTTACTTTGCCTGCAGTCTCCTTTTCGTACGAGGTTTGTGATTCTTTTGAAAGCGTTGGCAACGTCGCTGTTTTGGTCTTCAGGTAGCAATACACAGGGATTCTCAACACATCTCCAAACTCCAGAGGCCCACGAAACTTCGTCGTCAAGGCTACTGTTTTTTTCATACCCTGCGCAAGCAGCTGCATGCGCTTGGCTACCGAGCACACTTCACCACCGACTTCGTTCGCGATGGATACGAGCATTTTCTCGTTCTCAGCCTGTCATATCACAAAATGGTTATTGATGAGCAGGATGAAACATAAAGCATGATCTCACCACAGAGGCCTACCTTGATACGTTCCGTTTCGCTTGGCTCTGTTGTTGGAGCTTCAGCCTTAACGACTGCCTTTGGCATCTCTTCGTCTACGCCCTGGTTCTGTTGAGGCTTGGTCGTCGTATTCTGGAAATCCAGGCCGCTGCATCGACAGCAAGATATAAAAATCAGCGACCACCACCTCAAACTAAAGGCAATTCAACAGTACTGACATCACTTGGAGCTTGACCCCCATGTTCTGGATCATTGCAACAATGGACTCCAAGTCTCCAGCATCCGCGATCTTAGCCGCCGCGTCCGTGATCACCATCAGCCGCTTGTCGTACTTCTTGCCATCCGTCCGACGGAACAGCAAGTCCAGTGCTACAATCATTCCGTCCAGGATGTCCACCTTGGTCTGCTCCGGCTTGGAGGGCTTCAACTCCCGCAGCCTCTTGACCATGTGCAGAGTCGGCACGTCGATGGAGTTCACCACCAGCACATTGCGATACTCGTCTGAGCCCTGCTCCTCATTCAGCTGGTTGTCCGTGTCTAGAGCAGAGACACAATGTTACTAGTTATTCATAACGTTTAATATTTTACACACTGCAGACCTTCCGAGCCGTACGCGACGATGCCCACCTCGTCCTTGGGCTTGAAGAAAAGCTGCCATATCATAAATAATAAAGAAATAGTACCCTTCCAGCGTTATAAATTTAATACGTTCACCTCAACAACGATAGATTTCAAACCTTTTGCTGCACGACGCTCTCGACGGCAGCGAGGGCCGCGGCAAAGCGCGTGTGCTGCAGCTCGTCGGTTGCCTCCTGCCGGCTTCTGTCGGTGGCCACGCGCTCGCGCATGGAAGCACCCACGTCCAGCAGCACTACCACAGCTTCCTGTACACACACAATCAGACACAACAACAGCCAGGCACAAAGCCGCAGCGCGCACCTTGGAGCGCGACATCTTTCAGATTGCCTCAGTAAAGTGCAACCCTTCGTAATATTATCCACGTACTTAACATCTTACAAAGGGTTTATACTTTATTACAACATTGCATCAACGACGAAATGGAGGAGTGGGCGGCGCAGGCCGAGGGCTTCAAGGCGGAAGGCAACCGGCTGCTGGCCGCCAAGCAGCCCGCCGATGCCGTGGAGATGTACACGCGTGCCCTGGAGCTGGACCCGGAGAACGCCGTGTACCTGAGCAACCGGTCGGCGGCCTATTTGGCGCTGGGAGACGCACGCGGCAAGGCGCTGAAAGACGCTGAGAAGTGCATCGAGCTCCGACCTGATTGGTGGAAAGGATATAGCCGTAAGGGCGCGGCCCAGCACGCACTGCAGCGCTATGACGCGGCGCGGGCGACGTACAATGAGGGACTCAAGCTGGAGCCGGACAATGCGTCGCTGCTACAGGCGTCGGAAGACGCGTACGCTGCTGGCCAGACACACTCCAAGAAACTGCGCGAGCAGGAGCGACTGCGGGCAGAGATGGACCAAAGAGAGGCAGTTAATAGAGAGGAGCAGCGACCCAAGGAGGTGAAGAAGGACGAGCCAAAAGAGGAGGACGCGCTACTGGCGGAGTTTATGTCGGAAGTGCAGGAGCTGGAGGAGAACGCCAACTGCATCAAGAAAGAGGAAAAGGAAAAGCCACCGGTAGATTTTGGATCTTCCGACGCACAGGTTGAGAGGTTGCTGCAGCCGCACTTTAATTGGGTCAATTTGAACCCGTTCAGAGTGTTGATGCTGGAGGTGGACGCGACGGAGGAGGACATGAAGCAGCATTACCGCAAAGTACGAAGGTGGTGTGCTGTAGTTTGGGAGCATGTGAACTAACATTTATGAATGATGTAGATTTCGACGATGGTGCATCCGGACAAGTGCCGCAACCCCAAAGCTCGCGAAGCTTTTGAAGGTGCGGTGCAGATTCTGGATGGATCGATGCGTTTGTACTGACTGATAGTAATTTTGCTGAACAAACAGAGGTGAACAAGGCGTACAACCTCATCACGCAGGAAGACCGGCGCAAGGTCTGCATCCGTACGATTGAAAACGCCACGCAGCAGGTTGAGAAGGAGCGCCACCAGAAGATCAAGAAGGGAATCAGAGAGAGTGAGCTCGGCGACCTGAATGATGCAGTCGAGAAGGCTGTGATGCGAGCGTTCGCGGAGATCGAAAACCGTCGCCAGAACATTGAAAAGCGCGAAGCTGCTCAGCGGCGGCGCGAGGCACAACACGAGGAAAAGGAGCAAGAGAAGGTCGTCAACATGTTCAAGCGCGAGCGCTCGTGGGCCGAAACGGATCGCCGAGATCAACGCGTCGGGAACTGGCGGTCGTTCCAAAAGGGAGGGAAGCGCAGGAAGGAGATGGATGCCCAAGGATGGAAAGAAGAAAAGAGGGTGCGTAAATTTTATGATGCCATTGCATGATCAGACTACTAACGCAGGCATTTCCTCGCTGTGCTGACTGAACAGAATGAGAAAAAATTCGGAGAAGCGGACAATGACGCTTACAAGAAGGGATGGAAATAATTTAGACGCTCACGCAGCACTTCTGTCTTGTACGTCGAAGTACAAATCGTTTCACCTGTAGTCTAGTAGGGATCGATCTCCATCATTTGGTCATCCTGTGCAGCCACACTTCCATTGCTCGCGGCGTACTGCTGCTGCTGCTGCGGGTAGTTCCCGGCATGATGGACCTGACTGGGCAGGTATTGCTGCTGCTGCTGAAATGCATATTGTTCCTGCATTTGGAGAAGGAACGCATCTAGGTGACCCACAGCTTGCTGGCGACTTGCCTCAGGACTACACAATCCAAACAAAACTGTTAGCACAGCCAACGACCGTCTATGTGGAGAGTCAAGCATACCCATAAATCGAAAGCGTGAGCACGTTCGATAGTGGTCTCGGCGAAGGTGATTCTAATGTTGCGTGAGATGGCACCACAATGTACGTCCCCGTGAACTCCTGGAACTTGTCCATCGTCTGGCCGCCTTCTCCATGCAGCATCGGCAGCAGGTCCCGTGGAACTTTGTAGTACGTTACCTCAGACAGGTCGATGGTTTTACTCCGCTTGGTGCCAGCGTGATCTACCGTCATCTCGTCGTCGTCAGCATCATCGTCAGCTTCTCCTACATCATTCTCGCCACTCGATAGCGCCTTCTGCACGCTCAAGGACGAGGCATTGTTTGACGCAGTAACGGTCGGCACAGGAGAAGGTAGCGATTCTGTTGTCGATGGCTGGAAGTTGAACACGCGCTCCATTGCGCGCGGGTTGGGCATGAACTCTTTGCCAACGAAGGTGAAGTCGATGCAGTGAGAGCGCACCCACGTGCTCGTCAGCCGCTTCCCGTGAAACGATCGCTGGACAAAGACACCAGTCAGTCATAAGTATGCTACACAACCAAACACTGCAGCGAGTGCCAAAAAGCCCACCTTGTTCGAGACATGGTCGCGGAACATGTCGTTCGTGACGATGAACCCGTCGTACTTGACCGCGTAGTCGATAACGTAGAAGTCGTCGTGGGCCTGTGACGGGGTCAAGATCACATGGTCCTTCTCCACCAACTCATTGAGCAGCGCCCAGTCATTCGTCTCCATTGCCCCGTTCTCTCTGGGGCCGACACTGCCAGGCGTGGGTTTCACATTGAGCCAGAAGTTGGGCGCGAACGCTACACACTTGACGGGGAATCGACCAGCCGCCGGCTGCAGCGAGCGGAAGAACTGGATGGCAGCCGCGAGCTTGGGGATGTGCGCTTTTCCATTCTTCTGACATGCCACGTTGGCACCGTCGATCACTACGACGCACTCTCTGCGTACAGTCGACAAGCAGGCAGTTAGCACTCCTAGTCGTCTGGAAGAAAGCGCTACCACGCCCTCAATACTGTACACAAACGCGTGACTGAGGGTGTACACCACGAGCAAAACGTGCGTCTACTACACAACCGCAACTGTAGCAGCACCGCATTGCTGTCTGCACAGATATACACATGCAAAGCTGTTCGTCACGTACTCAATCGCCGCCATATTCGCTTTTTGTTTGCAATTCGCAAATGACAAAGTCTATTCCGTGATTGGCTGAAAAAATCCTTTTCAACGAATCAAGCTACTCGCAATAATGGCGGACACCAGCGCTGCGCGCGTGGCCCACGTGAGCTTCGCGCCGGGCGCGTCGCACCTCACGCTGCAGCTGCGACTGCACGACGACCGCAAGACTTTCTTCCGTCTGAGCGACGAGAAATTGGACCGCGTGCGCTACCGTTTACAGCTTCTGGCATCCGATGTATCAACTAGTTCCAAGAAGAAGAAGAAGAAGAAGAAGAAAAACGGAGTCACAGGCGGCGCAATGCCATCCGTTAGCGTCAAGTTCCTGGACGTAGAGGATCAGGAGATCAACGCAAAGACGACGACGGTGGGCGACGCGTTGATGCGTACCAGGAGCCTCGAGGTCGGCGCCGAGCGCTTTGTGGTGCTGCACAACCAGCCAATCGTGACGGGGCTCAAGGTGCTGGAGCCTGTGATGGCTGGCATCCCAGTGAACCCATTGCCAGAGACACAGTTTTGTACTGCTGACGAGTGCACGTGGCGCTGGTTTCGACTGCAGGACGAGGAGAAGACACTTGTGGGCACAGAGAGATGGTACACTCCTACACCGGAAGAGCTGGGCTGCAGGTTCTACGTGGAATGTCATGCTCCGACCATGACATCGGAGTTTGCAGAAGATAGTAAAGCGGAGGTGATGACGAGTCCTGTTGTGGCAGGGCCTAATCGCGATGTGTTCAAGGAGAGGAGACGCCTGGCCGCCACGAGTGCCGCCGAGAAATACCCAGATGCTGCAGAAGCGTTTCGAGTCATGAGCTACAATGTGCTGTACGATGGCTATGCGACAACGGAGCACGCGCAGAAGAACTTGTTCCCGTACGTCGATGCGAGCGTCATGAAGGAGACGCGTCGCATCCAGCTCATTTTTCAAGAGATTGAAGAGAACAACAGCGATATCGTCTGTCTCCAAGAAATGGGGGAGCATGTGTTCAAGATGATCTTCAACCCGATGCTGACAGCAATCGGCTATCAGGGATCCTACTCTGGTAAGACGGGCACGACGAACGAAGGTTGCGCAATATTCGTCCGGACAGAACGCTTCGAAGTGGTCGAACAAGATACTCTCAACCTCGCAATGGCTGTCAAGAACTCGACCAATCCGGCAACGCAAAGTCTTTTGCAGGACTATCCTGAAATCGCCAAAGGCATTAACCGGATTCCGTCTATTGCTCAGGTGCTCGTCTTGCGATCAAAGTTGGATCCGGCCAGGAGGATCATTCTGTCAAATACGCATCTCTTCTACCGAGGAGATGCTCATTTAGTTCGCTTGCTGCAAGGCACCGCAGTGGTGGAAAACGTGAGCCAACGTAAAGCTGAACCAGGATTTGAAAATGCGGCTGTCGTCATGTGCGGAGACTGGAACGCGCACCCCAGAGCAGCGCTGGTTGCCTTTCTCTTGGACGGGCAGATTGATTCGAGCCACAAGCACTGGCAGCTAGCCCCGTCATTCCGCTGGAACCTGTCCCGGATTGATGAAAAGAGCACCGGAGGCCAAAATGGAGTCTCTGCTCACGTTCGTTCGAATCGCTTCGAGCATGCGCTTCAACTTGTGAGCGCGTGCGGCATTCCGGCGTTCACGAATTATGTTACAACTTTCGTGGACACCCTGGATTACATCATGGTGGGGTCCAAGGAGCTGCAAGTTCGCGACGTATTCCCATTTTTCACTGAGGAGGAAGTGACTCACGAAGTTGCGCTTCCGTCATCCACATTTCCATCGGATCATATTTCTCTCGTGTGTGATTTGACCTGGTGAAGCACAGCACATAGAACATCTCACTTCCAAATTGTGGCCCCATTTGATAAAAACGAGTGATGATTTCAGCAATCTTCCTCTTGACTCGGCATCTAAATGAGGGTGACCACTACTATACTATGACTGTAGACAGCCGACGTGACATCGAGGACTGCTATTTTTACGAGTCAAGCGTCTTCATTCTGGAATTCGTGAGCATGGGTACGATGAAGAAGGCTCCGCTGCTGGGATCGTCGGCTTCTGTTGGGGAAACTGGCCGGTCGGTGATCGAGGGCGATCGCGGTCTGCTTAGCCACTATGGTGGTAGCCCACAAAGACAGAATGGCACTGTAAGTGTTTCAGAGAGGAAGTCGGCTGCTCTTCGTCGAAATCTCGTTGCAAGGGGGTTAGCAAGACAGTACGGTGACCAGAAAGCACGAGAAGAGACCTTGAAGGCCCAAATGCCTCGATATCAACGCCAGCAAAGGATTCTAGAAAACTATCAGCGTCATCAAGCACAGCGTGATGCAAACGGTGAAAAGAGAGGGAAGGACACAGAACGACAAGAGGATCCCGACGACGAAGGTGGTTTTAATGAGAATGTGGTCTTGGTAGTTCCTAAGCGAACGAATTCTGCGCCGTCAAAGTCATCAAACCGAGCAACACGCCGCATGTCTCCCAGTGTGCCGCCAAAAGGTGCGACGAGCTTTTTACGCCACACCAGCATGCGTCAACTTCCCGAGAATCAGGATGAATTAGGTCAAGAGAAAGCTGGAGCTGGGGGAACTGGGGTGCTCGAGCAAGGTAGTATTTCTACCAGCTTAAAGTGCTCTCCTTGTGAAGCAGATGTACCTCGTGGCCAACTTCGACCAATACCGCGACCGTCATCAAGCAGGCATCGTCAAATACAAAAAGAGCTAAAGGCGAGGGAGTCAGCGCAAGGAAGTCTCGCACCATGGCTTCCGGCCGCCAATCGGTCGTCCCGAATTGTTTTGCACGAACTGGGTATTACGAAGGACATTATGATGCGCGAACAACTTGTTCGCCAGCTGAAGCAAACGCTACCAGTCATTGACACCCTTGCTCAAGACTCCCTCAAAAGCCAGGATGATCACAAGCAAGCGCTAAGCTCGCTGGAAGCAGTGAAGGCGATGTCTCCATCTCGCATGAAGAAGACGGGCTCATTGATCGGTCTTACCGTAGCTTCTCCAACAGATGCAGATCAAGCCCAAAATGCCGTGGTGGAATCTGAAATGGCAGTAGCCGAGTCTAAAGCTCGACTAGCGGAGCTTACCAAAAGATTGAGGCACCATGTTCATCATGTAGAAATACTAATCACCGGTTTGCAGCAGGCCACTCTGAGCATCGTGGAAGGCATTTTGGATTGGCGACAGATGCGACAGCGGCGGCGTCAAATGAGCAACTTCCAGCGGTTGTTTCGCTTCCCATGGCGAAAACAACGGATTTCCAACTATCTTCTGCAAGTTGGTGGTGACCTGCAGGATTTCTTCCCTTCTGTGGCACTGGAGTTGCTTCTGGGCCCAAAGGCGATATACAGTCCGCTGCTTCTGTCACGAGGTGCTCTTCAATTACTTGGAACATCATCAACCGGGAAAACGTTTCTGACGGAAAGCGAAGGCTGTGGAGCACGCAAGAGTTTGCCTGCGCTTCACGAACAGGTTGAAGAATGCTGCATCAACCCAACAGACTTGCAACGACTTCAAGAATTGTTATCCAGTTCTACCGATGACCCAGACAATTTATCTGCGCCTGCCAAGCTGAGTGCACCACCGCCTGATCATGATCGCTTGCGGTACTGCCTTGAGGCAATTTACCAGGAAAAGATTCTTGAGGCGAGCGAAAAAGTGAGATGCGGTGAAGAGGAGCAGCGAGCTCAAACCACTTATGACCCATTTTCCACGATCAAATCCGCAGGTGGTGTTGAAGAAACGATCACCAACATGATGGCTCTGCAATCGCCAACCTCTTACCTACTTGGTGAGCAACTTCGCATTCGTCAGGAAGACACGACACGCGCTTCCCCCTTGTCAGTTGCGGCTCAACCCGATCCAAAAGAAGCACCGACAGAAGTTCTTCGCCTGAACCATGAACGCTTGAGACTGTTCTTGGAGAAGCGAGCAGCTTCGCTCGAGTCAGCGGCCGACTGCGAGACGCGTGACATCCAGCGATGGGGACAGAAAAACAAGCTGCAAGGCAAGGTGGTGGTGCGCAAGAACAACGAGAAGCGAGTCCAGAATCACCTCGCGCGGAAGATTCAACGCCAGTACCTCGCGCATCGACAGCGCAACGTGGTGAAAACCAGCTTGGCTGAGCTCGTTCGGAGTGTCCGCGTCAGTGTGGTCAACATCCAGCGTGTGTTCCGTGGCCATCGGGCGAAACTCGAGTACGCATGTATACGAAAGACGTGGCTTGAGCACAAAAGGCAAGTTGATGCTGTCCGTTCAATTGTCAACGCATTCCGGCGTTCTCGACGACGCCAGCGCCACCGACGCTCGATGACTGTCGAGTCCATCGCACAGGCACAACTCATCGGTATTTTAACACACAAACTGCATGACTCGGGTGATGATCAAGAAGCTGCAGATCGATATCGCCGTGTGGGTGAAGAGCGACGACGTCAGCGTATTGTGCTGCTACAGAAGCACAAAATGGAGCAGCAAGAGATGGAGCGGAAGCGTATAACTGCTGCAGTGCGGATGCAGGCGGTGGTTCGTGCACATTTGGCGCAGGGGCAAGCAAAAATACTGCGACAGGAGAAGAAGGCACACATGACCGCTGTGAGTGCGATGGCAATTCAGTCGACTATCCGCAAGTTCTTAAACGTTCAGCTGGCTAGGCGACAGCGCTTTCGAAAAGATTTAGAGCGCGTGAACCAGTCGGCAGTGCGGATCCAGTCGATATACCGCGGGTACAACTCGCGAGCCAGTCTTCTGGGGCAGCTGGATGAACAGACTCGCCAAGCACTCAGCAGAGAATTTACGCTTCATGAAGAAGCCAGTGATGACGGAGAAGATGAAGACGAAGATGAAGAAGAGGACTCCGGTAGCAGTGGCGAAGAAGACGAAACACTGCACGATGGCAACCGAGAGAATACGCTGATGGCACACTCGTCGCAGGAACGACTGCCTCCTATCGTCACATCTCGTTCGCGTCCATCGAGTGGAAGGAACAACTCGGTTGGGCTGGATGCAAAGTCCGAGTTACGAAGCCGAACTCCAACGAATCCGGTATCGTTGCCTTCGCTGTGGAATCGTGACGGATCTTCCAGTTCGTTGTTGTCGTCAGCATCTTCGACCGGAACTGGAAGACGCACCTCCGTGGGGATGACGCGCATCGAACTTAAGCTGAAGGAAGCGGAACTGGGAGACAAGTTCGACACACCTGCGTCTCGACGGAATTCCTTCGTGGGGAGTATGCGTCACCTGTTGTAATTGAGTTGGAACCAGCATGAACGTGCACAATTAGCTCTGAACAACATTGGACAGTACCAAAACAGGTTGCAGTTTTCAAGATCAATGTTCGTCGATTTTATCGGTGTACAACGTAATGGACAAGGCCCTTCCGAGTCTGTTTAGAAGAGAGCGGTGGCTGCAGTGGCCACAATCACCGACGCGACGAACGTGATCGATTGGAGACTAACGGCTGCGCTGGATCCAGACTTGTCACCGACGGTGGGGGAGCTATCGGCAGATCCGCTTTCGGAGCCGGAGGTCGACGAGGTCGTGGCCGCCTGCTCGCTGCCATCACTGAGACCCACCGACCAGGACCCGTTCGTCTCTCCGGTTGAGTTGGTGGTGGATGCCGTTCCAGTCACTGCAGCGGTTGAACCGGCAGTGTCGGTGGTGGTACCCGTTGCCGTCGTGTTCATTGAAGTGGATGCATCCGTGGTAGCGTCTCTCGCCTGGCTGATGCCTGCAACGCCCTGGGTGGCGATGGCGGCGGCAATGAGGAAGGCGGTGAAGAACTTCATCTTGGAAAAAGACGGACAGACTGGGACGCTTACAGTAGGTGCGAGTACTGGAGCGCAAATGTGCGAATGAAACTCGTGGACGTACCAGCGACTTGCTGCGAACCAACAACAACCAAGAGCCCTTGAGTGGGTAACGGACTGCGAAATTCTCGGCCGTTTTGCAACGAATTTATGCAAGAGATACATGAAAACCGTCCGAGAAAAAATAATGAAAACGGAAGCTCCGGCCAGCCGTGAATGGTCTGTTGGTAAAGGGGGCGATGGACAGCACCTGCGCTTGAAACGCCAACCCGTTGCTGGTGATGACAGGCTGCGTATGCGTTTTGGATTTCCTCGAATTTGCATGCGGCGAAGATTCGGGGGGGATCTGGGAAAGTTGAACAAGAAGTTGACGATGATGGTAACACCAACATTGTTTATGTATTTACATTGCTGCTGCTACGGTTGGAAACCAAAAAGGAGCAGAGTTTAGATGAGCGCTGCAGCCGCCATGACAATCGTCGCGGACGTGTAGAATGCCATCGACTGGATGCTCGTAGCCCCCGATTTCGATTCCGAGCCGGTGGAGTCGCTGCCTTGGGATTCGGCGCTGCCAACTTCACTGCTGCTGCCCGACTTGTCCGTGGACACGTCACCTTCGATGCTGAAATCTTCACTCTTGGAGCCGACCGAGGAGGTGGCCACTACGGCATCTACAGAGCCGGAGTCACCTACCTCAACGCCATTCGAGCCGCTAGACTCGGTCTCATTGAAGCTAGCAGCGCTGCCTCTGTCAGAGGCAAACAGCGACTCCGACGAGGTTTCATTGGCGCTTCCAGAGCCGCTCGAAGACGCCGAGGCGGACAACGACGAGGACGACGAGATCTCAGCTGTTGAGGTGGCAGTGATCGCGAGAGCGAGCAGGATCGAGGTCAGGACCCTCATATCTTGGTTTCTTGGCGAGCGATGGTCGGCTTAGGGCGCGAGTTGAGGAATGAGCGATTCCTCTAGCCAGCATAGGTGTCTTTACGCGCGAGACTCTTCAGCCGGTCGTGGAGGCAGAAACTGCCGACAGACGCAGTGCTGGTGTTACTCATGAGGTGGCTGCGGAGTTCAGCATAGCAGAGCTGCATGATCGATGACCTGTTTGTAAGCGGCCTGAATACTACGTGGTGTCGAAAATCTAACAAGGAAGGACGCTCGTAGATGTGAGCTACGGCAAGAATGATCACTGTCGCAGCTCTTGCCGATGCGTACAATGCACTCGAGAGTCGAAGACCGACGCAGCGTCGGAGTGTGAGCTGACAGACGACTGAGATGTCGCTACTAGAATTGATGCTCGAGCCACCGTTCACGGACGGGTAGTGGAGTCTACTCCGCCCTCGCTGCTAAACTTGGCCGTAGCATAATCCTCAGCGCTGTGGGACTAATTTGTGTGTCGTCGTCGCTGGATCTCAGTGAGTCACCGTTAATGCTGGAACTGCTAGATTCAGTGGAACCGGGGAAAGTGTCGCGCTAAAGAGGTTAAACTTAGCACTGTATACCTGAAGGCACCACCACCAACATATTCCCCGAATCGAAAACCTCTTGGAAGGTTCCATCTCGTTATAGCTCTTGACGTCCGGATTGAAGACCCCCGTAATATTTGCGTTAGACACCGACCGGTACAGCAGCACTAACAGGAGCATAGGATCCAAAGATAATCATCTTGAACGGCTTCTCCGGCTGAAGTGAGCACCTACAAGCAAATTGAAAAATGATCAAGGCCAGAAGAGCGATCAGAAGGGGGACGAACTTCCAGGTTCAAGGCGAAAGCATTGCGTACCGCAACTTCTACGCAAGCGCCATCGCTATGGTAACGAGGAGCGCCGACACAACGGACGTCCAAAGCGCCCCCTCTCCAACCCGGGGACAAGCGCTGCTACTGCCCGAAGCAGAACTGTTGGAAGAGTCCTGGCCGACGATATTGTCACTCTGCCCCGACTGGCTGTTGGTGGATTGGTAGATGTTAGCACTACCATCAGTTCCGGTAGATCTGCTGTCGGTTCCAAAGGAGGACGAGGTGCTGGCCGAGTTGGATTCGCCTCGAAGCGAACTGCTGGTCGAGGAAGTCGCCGTGCTTCTCGACGCTTCACCCACATTGGAGCTCGTCATAGAAGACATTTGAGATCCCTGCGTCAAGGAGTTTCCGGTGGTCGAGCTCGCTGAGGTGGTGGCAGAGTTCGTGCTTTCAGACGTCGCAGCAGATCCCTGGGTCGAGCCATTGGCCGAAGTGGTGACGGCGGAGGAATTGGTCGTTCCTGTCGACGACGATTCGGTTGCAGTATTAGTGGCGGCGCCAGTACTGCCTGAAGCTACCGTAGTTGTGGAGGATCCGGTCGTTGTTGTTGCAGCGCCAGAATTTACTGAAGTTGCTGTGGTGGAATCCGAATTGGTTGTACCGGACACGGTCGAGACCGCAGCGTCACTCGTAACAGCAGCAGATGTTGAGCTCGCCGTCTGGGGACTCGGTGTTGCTGCCGCTGCACCCGTACTAGGAGAGGAGGTCGAAGAACCGGACGTCGTAACCTGAGGACTTGTCGGTGTTGCCCCCGCTGCCTCGGTCGTTGTTATGGTAGCAGCGTTAGAAACATCCCAAGTCCCTGTATCTGAAGTTGGAGGACTTGTCGCCGTACCAGCAGCAGAACTGATGGTGGTTGTCTCTGTTGTCCCCGAGACAGCAGGTCCTGACGTCTGGACTTGAGGAGTCGACGTGTCTGAAACAGAGGACGAGGTGCCAGTGTTCGTGGACGTTGGTGACCCGTCAGTGGTCGTTATGGTTGGCGAGGATGAAGCCGTCGTCGAAGTGGAGCTGCTGGTTGTGGTGGATGTTCCTGCAATGACTGAGGAACCGCTGGCAACAGGTCCGTCGCAATTATCCAGGACAATGACTGTGTTGCCTTGGGTGTCCCCCTCGAAGTGGAAAGTCGAGCACGTCGTCTTCTTGTTGAAAAACTGTGTCCTCCTTTTGAGGATTGGTGGAGGCGGGTTAAAGGCATACAGTTTTGAGCGCTTGAGGGAAAAGTAGAAATGGCCGATCAAGAGCAGAGAAACCACCAAACGGTAAAGCCAAGTGCATTTGTGAAGGAGGTTCCAGCACTACCGAAGTTTGCTACCCGTGGGTTCTTCTAGCAACAGGGCAGACTCGCTCGAGACCATTAGAAGGCTGAATAACAACGAGGTGAGGATCTTCATGGCTAAGTCGAAAATGGACCGATCGAAGGAGATGAAACAAAGGAAATTGGTGAATGGCGAGGGGAATGAGCTCCTATCTCGGTGACGAGGAGAGCTGAAGGTTGGCGAAGACTGCGTCTTTCATACTTGAAAACACCAGAAGTTTGTCGTGCGCTTGCGGTGCTCTCTTGAGCAAACGGGTGGAGTATGAAGCAATGCTCAAGTAGTAACTAGCATTTGATTTCCATTATCTCAGCGTTGCATGCTGCACATGCTGGTAGCAAAGTGCATTGTTCTAAACTTTCCACGCCGCGTCATTCCTGACCATTCCTTGCCAACGTGTGTGCTCGACTCACGGGACGGGCGATCTCAACTTTGCTGAACCCTGGAAACTCACAACTGAAAACCCCAGCGAAAGCCCCATCAGCAACGAGGGGCAACTGACAGAGGCTTTCGCGTCATTCTGAAGAATGCCTCGCAAGTGCGCGACTGATGTAATGCAGATGCATTTGTGACATCCTGTCTGATTCTCAGTCAGAGAAAGCGGTAGCGAGGTCTTCCGTAACCAACCGAGATCGCGAAGCGAAGCTACTGGAGCTGAACAGCTCGTAGCGCGCACCGCAGTAACCAGCTTTGCCTATCACTGTACCAAGGTCGACTACCGTAGGCCGTACCAAATGCGTCGCAGCTCGATGTTGGGGTCTGCATTACGTGAAAACTACACTGTAGCTTGTTTCGTTATATTGAGGACTTGACTTGAACTAGATCACGTGCCTCTGCACAAACGCGGCCAGTGCAAGGCATCCTCTTTGCGGTTGGAAACTTTGCTCAGGGCTGGCCAAAACACCTCGGAAGAGAGGACGGATCCTAGCCCACGAGTGCCATGCAGGCCAATCATCTTCGATGTTCCGCATCGATTGCACTTTGTGATGTGTCTCCATTAATCAAGGTGCATCATCGTAATGATGCAGGCTCTTTAGACGCAGCTTCAACGTAGCGAGCTTCGGGGTTTTAGGCAAAAGAAATGTACATGTACCTGCTTGGAAAACGTCTAACGTCCATCTTCGCACAAGTATACCTTGCTGTTTGCCTACTAGTACTGTAGGCAATCCTACTAGGCAATGCCTAACGATAGTACATATAACGCGATGCGCTACTGGCGCACCAGTGTAAATTATCGATAGCTTGTGCCGACTCGGCACCGCCGACTGCACCGCCTTGAAGTTCCCGTCCCCTTGGCCTTTTTAGTTGAGAAAAAAGAGCGGCAACGGCGCACGATGCCACCACCAGACTGTGGTTGAAGTTAACATGTACTTGAAGGCAGGCAGACTGCTCTCCGCTTACATCAAGCAGAGCTGTCCGACTCGCTTTCGAGACAGACAATTGGAGTTGACTACGAGACAAGAATCCGTTTGTGAATTGCAAGCTTCCCGCCGCCTATCGAGTCGTTGTCGCCGCCCACTCCAGTGTACATGTATACCTAAAACCAAACGCCGTGCTCCAACGTTGTACGGACATGTTAAACGAAAATGTGTGACCCATTATTCTACCACCAACCTTGCGTCTCACGGAGGAGCTCTTTCGTCGTGAATGGGTCTCTGTCACAGAGTCGGTGAAACTCACACTGACTCGCATGTGAGCGCCTGGATCCCACGAGTCGTGGGCCACGACCAGGACGATGCAAACTTCAACCACCACCAGGTTTTCGTTGGCGATTTGTTTCTGTTAAACCGCCCCGTTGCTGCTTCATCAAGTCATCCAGAATGACTCAAGAATACAGCACCACTGTTTTGATTAACGTGCACTGCAAGCAACTGTAGCAAACTTCGTCGCTCGACGAGAACTTGAGACTTGGGTCTGCGTTTACTTCCTGAGCCGGTCGCCGCAAGTGTATTTCATGAAGTCGATCTCAAATCTTCAGTCTGAAGTTTAAACTTCAGATGTTAGTTCGCGCCCATCTCCGACAAAACGCAATTTGCCGCCACCTTCCCGACGGTTCATGGACTCTGGTTGAAGTGGTAGCCGTGTCAGCCGCGATTTGTCAAATCCGGAAAAGGCTGATGCTCAGTTGCCCCTCCACGCCATCGTCATCGTGGGGATGAATCCATTCCGCAAGGTTGAACTGCACCATTGTGCCATCGAGACCAAATCGATGGTCTCCTCTGCAAAATCGCCCCGAGAAAGTCCTTAGTCATTCTCCAATTTGCTTTCTTTGAGCAACAACCACCCACCACTCGAGACTCCGCCGCCTTCGCTAAACCGCCCCCGCACTCTCATCTAATACCATGACGGCACATGTGGTGATACCCGCTGGTCGCCACACGATGGACTCTGCACCCACCGACGGCAGTCGGACGTACGCTATCATCGTCTGCGCGTTCGCGTCGCTCGGCGGCTTCTTCTTTGGATATGACCAAGGTGTGACGTCTGGCGTGCTGATCATGGACTCGTTCCTGAACGACTACTGCGTCGGCTGGCACAACTTCACTTACGACGACTGCACCAAGTCGTC
>KV723214.1:3291-19817 GCA_000500205.2 Phytophthora lateralis | reverse complement strand
ACACGTGTCGAGTACAAAACTCTCGAGAGCTTGGATAAGATCCTTCGCGCAAACTGAAAAACTCTGGAAAACTATCATCTCCCCCTCCTCGAGAACAACGAAGAAGAAGCTTCCGAGGCTAACCAAATCCGAGGCAACTTGGTTTCTCAAGAATTAAACGCGTACGCTTTGGAACAGTTGGAAAGTACCGCAGCTTCTGTGGACAAACTGAATGAAAATCAACAGGACATTTTCGACCAAGTGATGGATTCAGTACATTGTGGTGAAATAGATCAAAGCTATTCTTTATAGACGGTCCCGGTGGAACGGGTAAATCATTCTTGCTCAGGTACGGCTAGAAGGCGGAGTTGCCGATTGTTGACCGGACGCCACACGGCACACTCTACGTTCCAGACTCCGCTTAAGCCAAATGAGCACTCTACGTGTGGCATCTCCAAACAAAGCCAGAAAGCGGATTTGATTCGTCACGCTCGGTTTATTACATAGGATGAGGCTCCAATGATGCATCGATCGTGCTTTGAAGCCGTAGACCGTACATTTCGTGATATCATGGATAATGATGTAGAACCTTTCGGCGGCAAGATTATTGTTTTTAGTGGTGATCATCGACAGATCCTGCCTGTACTCAAAGATGCAACGAGAGCTGAAACACTTAAGGTGTGCTTTAAAGCCTCGCCTTTGTGGCGACACCTACGGCTGGTGCGACTGTTCGAGAACATGCGGATACGGACAGCACCAAACCCAGAAGACGCAGCTGAGTTAGCTGAGTTTTCAGAGTTCTTGCTTCAAATTAGAGAGGGTCGGTTTCCTAAGATCCCGGATATTGGCGACGACTACATTTGCCTTCCCCGTGAAATGTGTCGTTCCGGTTTGACACGGATCTACGTCAGCCGGTGGATACCCTTCTGGGGAGGATACCGAGATTGAACCTCCGAACTTTAATTTGCTCCCCCAAGTGGAGGCGGACGGTGAACACGATTTGACGGGAAATGAAGATGACCTCCGCTCCCGCAGCGTCAAGGCGCTGATCGATGCTATATACCCTGGTGTTGGTGAAGCGGATTTACCAGACCAGTATTTTGTGGATCGCGCGATTTTGGCACCAACAAATGCAAGTGTTCGTCGGATCAATGAGATGGTAGCTGAGCGGCTGTCCGGAGAGACGCGAGGGTACCTCTCTAATGATAGCCTTGAAGGACCAGGAGATGAATCTCTGTTTGAACCTGAGTTTTTGAACTCACTCAATTTTTCAGGGATACCTCCTCACAAGATGGTTCTCAAAGTGGGAACAGCTATCGGAACTTAAATAGCGACAAGGGTTTGTGCAACGGAACACGTCTGCGTGTGGTGGCTTTGCGGCAAAGATGTATCGATGCAACCATCATGTCCGGTCCTAGACGTGGCCAACGGGTGTTTATCCCACGCATTGTTTGTCTTAGTGACGACGAGGACAAAGAATTTCCCTTCACACTGCGGCGTAAGCAGTTTCCAGTTGTACCAGCGTTTGCCATGACGATTAACACTGCTCAAGGATAGTCGATCCACCACATGGTTATCTACTTGGAGTCGCCTGTGTTTGCACACGGCCAACTATACGTGGCGTTATCCAAAGTAACATCAAGGAAAGCTATCAAGATTGCAATTGATGCGGAATCAGTTGACAAAAATGGTGTACCACACACCAAAAACATTGTCTACAGAGAGATTTTTGAGTGAGGGTCCACTACGTAATTCATATATACACACAGTGTTGTTGAGAAGTTACTGGCTTACTACATTAGTGGAGTTTTGTTTAGTAGTGATATGTAGTCAAATAGTATTTAGTAGTAATACTTTAATAGGATTATACGATTCGCCCTAAATATTTGTAGGCAAAAAAATCCGCCGAAGCGCAGCGGAGGCGCCTCCTCCACCAACAAAACATGCCCAGAGCGCTAGTCGCATCTTTATCGACGAGAAGTGGTTTTACGTGACCGAAGCGGACAAGACCATATACCTAGCACCACACGAAGTGCCAGCTTACCGTACGGTCCAGTCGAAGCGATTCATCACGAAGGTCATGTTCATGGCTGCCATGACGAGGCCAACTCATTCCATTGATGGCTCGTTGTTGTTCGATGGAAAGCTGGGAATGTTGCCGTTTATCGAGCACGTCCCTGCCCAGAAACCATTAAGAAGTCGGCATGCCGAAACGTTGCAAACCCGCCCCGTCAATGTTAGCCGTGACGAACAGCGAGGAATGCTTATAAATCACGTCATTCCGTCTTTTCTGCAAGGCACACCATCGATCATTCAGCAAGATGGAGCTCGCTGTCATGTTGCTGCGGATGATCCCGCCATTGTGTCGACAACCAAGGAGGGAGGATGGAAGATTCAAGTTGAAGTGCAGCCACCTAAGAGACCTGACCTGAATATTCTCGACCTAGGCATTTTCGCCTCTATCCAAGCACTGCAACATCAAGAAATCCCTCGGAATATTGGCGAGCTCATTACCTGCACTTATGTAGCGTACGATCATCTACTGCCGAGTGTGCTTGACGACACATTTGTATCTCAACAAAAAGCGATGGAAAGCATCATTCAGCGAAGGCAACAACATCTACAAACGTTCCCAATAGGCAAGGCAAAGTTACGCAGGGCTGGATTGCTGCGTAGAAACTACGTATGCGAGTCTTCCGTGTGTTTTTCTGGAACTGATTACCTTGTGCTTGCTAGGCACGAGAAAGAGGAGAAAGAGGATTTTCTGATATTGAAGCTGAACGCTGTCAAAATACTGATGTCATCAGAGTAGAATTGCGCACAATACGAAGCGGGTTTTGGGCACGTAGCTCAATTTGATAGAGCACCGCCATTGGCGCGGAAGGACGCGGGTTCGATTCCCGCCGTGTCCATATGTGTTTACGAACCCGAACCCCAAAATAGTATTCGTACCTCGGGTTGTGCACTTGTCTTTTGTATGGGGTGTCATCTATTTTTAACCTGAGCTGGTCAGATTACTACCATGACAGTTCAGAATGCGTCTATTGTATTCAGTTTTAAAGTACACAATCGCACCAAATTGGAGTGTTATTATTATTGTACTATTATTATTATCTACGAACAGTTTAGACGTAATAAACTCGAATCTAAATTTGCTTATTTTAGAAAATATAATTCCACTTTAATATACTATGCAATCTAGACTAATTCTAAAGTTCAAAAATAGTCTAAGTTCAGAATTAGTCTATTTAAGATGACATCAGACTATTTTAGGTGAGCTCGTCAAAAACATGATTACATAAATTAGTCTGAGTTAGACTAATTACTGTTCTCTCTGTACCATAAAGACCGCTATGTTAAGGTCAGTGAGAGTTGATAGAGTTAACATATCCGATTTCTAGTCTGGTGAGACCGGAAATCCGTCTCAATAAATTTCTAGAAACGATCCTTAGCCGCGGGTTCTATTTGGCAACTAAATACATTTTATCTTCACTTCCTTATGTTGATGTACCAAAGGACACGGTCCTACCTTGAACGAGCAACCGTCATAATCAGCACGAAACCTTTTACATATAGTACTTGTGGAAGTTTTGTATGTAGATACAAGTCATAGCACCCACCTATAGCAGTTGTGGGTGCATCTAGTGAATACATTAGTCCCTTGGTTCCCGGAAATCCGTACCCAGAACGTTCTAATGAATGGCATATCATACAGCATAATTGTGTTTCTGAACAATTGTAATTGGGAGAGTTCCGACTACCGGGAAGGTTCAGAAGTTTTCCAGAGGCTTATTGAGTAATGTCGTAACTTATATATCTTTCCAGTCACCATGGCGTGATGGATGTCGTAATTTATTACTATCGGGCTCACAGTCGGTAAAAAAGATTTCCGGTGAAGTCAGTCAATGGGGAAATAAACAAAAAAGGTCCATTGGTAGAAGAAAGCGTGCATTACTATCCGACAAAAGCAAGTACTCATCACGTGACATGCAGGCAGAGATCAGTCGTCTTCACTTTCATTCCCTTCTTCGTCCGCCCCATCATCGCCATCGTCACCGCCCCCGTGAAGCCTTAGTTCTCGACGCGTCTTCTTCCGCCCACCTGCTTCCTGCCCCGGGCTCCGCAGCACAACTCTCTTACCTACGTTTTGCGGGGTTGATTGGGCAGCATCAAAGCCATCATGCTAAATTTTAAAGCATATTTTCGTTACGCCCCTGTACTGACGACGAATCCTGATTCAGAGCCCGCACTTGGTGTCGTTGAGAGAGCAGCGCTCGCAGCAGAACGATGTTGCAAACGACTTCTTCATGCGATCCGTCCGCAAAAGTGCGCAAACCTCGCAAGAACGCTAGCGGTTCTTCTGGACACCACTGACGGTCACCCAGTCTTCGGACCACTCTAGCGCATGAGTAAGACGGACGGGTGTGCGTTTTCGCTTCTGGTTGGAGGGCGGTGATGTTGCGACTACACCGGCGAAATTATCAGTCTTGAGCTGCAGAAGCTGGTTCTGGAGAATGCTATACTACTCCCCGTGCTTCATTGGCGCCGTCCTGTGATCTTTGCCGTCCCCTTGTGCGAAATGTATGCATTGCCTAGCGCCAGGTAGATGAAGCCTAAGAACAAGTTCTTATAATACTTCTTGAACTTAGTAGACGTCTAGAGCGAGTACGTTTGGAGGCGGAGTTGATCGTGCCCATCAACCCCACCTAACCAGCGATGGTAGTCGTTCACAGCCATTGGACACGGCACAGTGATGGGGCCGACTTGTTTGACCTACCTCTCGATTGTCGACGCCGCCATCACAGCGCCCGCGCACAGGTAGTAGACAGGTTTGCGGTCCCATCAGTGAAAAGAACATAGTGGGGATAGCGAGTGGTCGCGAGAACGTAAATGAGCCCCAGGGAATACTTGCTGGACGCTTCTTTCGCTTCTCCTCGATGTTTGCGTCTAGTCCAAGCCGGATGGTCATGATAGTGCCAGCCAGGGCATGTAATCTTGTGTAGACCCACTCCACCCCACTCCAAGGTTTATAGGTCTTTGTAGAGGCACCCTAACAAACCACTCAACAATATCATTGGCATCATGCGACTCAAGTTGGCGAAATTGACTTGTGAACAGGGTCTCACGACGATCTTCATCTGTAGATGTAAAACAAGTACACCAATGGAATGGCTATACGATAGCCAGTCCACAAGACGTGTGGGGGCTCGAACATAGGCGCACTTGGTGGTCCCGGCAGTCGTATTCCCTAGTACTTCCTCCACCCGAGCATCAAGGACTTCCATCTTTTTTATGTGACTGTTCAACCCGTATAGAAATAGGATAGAAATGACATAGAAATATATCTAAAAACATGCGTCGTTCAATTCGCACGACGTTTTCCATTTATCTACCGTAAAACGTGTGTTGTATCCGGCAGAATGTTATATCCGACAAGCCATATTAGCCGACTGCAATTTGAACACCACCGGATCGTTGTCATTTCCAACAGCTCCAAAAATTGGTGGCAAAGGCTCGATAAAAGTTAGGCACCAGACTACCACAGCGCAGTCATTTTCTTCTACTCCTCGACGACTTATCTGCGCATTGGACGCCCGAGGTGTGCGCCCGCGCTCACGACAGCAGCAGCGAGGTCAAGCCACCGTCCAAGGATGACGTGGTTGGCTGGGTTGCCAGTGTGTGTGTGTGAGGGGGGGGGGTCCGAATCGATGATCTCGAGCGGGTTTAACGGCATACTCGCAGTGCCAACTGTCGACCCAATGTTTGAGGCCTCGTCTAATGCTCTTGCTGAGGAACTAAAGCGTTTGCAGATCCTTGATCCTAGGTCGCTGATGAAGAAGACGTAGTAGATATGATGATTAGAGGAGAAGTAAGCGTCTAATGCAAGTGTAGGACTTTGTTCGACGCGTTCCCCGCACTGGGGCGGTTTTCTGGGTAACCCCCCCCCCCGTGAATATAATGGCAGCTCTCTTGAGTGCCAATTCGGTGGGTTTGAGCAAAGCGTCTGTTTTTCCACATGGACTGTGAATTATCAGTTTTAAGGGGCCCGAACCCAAAATTCAAAAGTGTGTCGGATACTACGGTATACCTTGATTTGCGCTACTTCTGCTACTTTGTGCCAGGTAGAATTGTAGTACAGTAAGCTACTACCTCAGCGAACACCTAATATATATACACAATTGCAAGTATATTTTGTATAAAAGACAAACGAAGGTTCGTCCATGTCAATACGGTCTGGACGCTTATTAGGTTTGGGTGTTCGCTGAGGAAGCAGGGTTTAGGGTTTCGGCGTGTCTTGGCACATTTCGACCTTGGTAGAATGAGAGAGACTATTGACACAAGATGAATTAACTTAGTTTTGTATGTGGTCTATTTGTTGTGTTTTTTCTACCAACGATGTCAGGAGGTGGTGAACGGTAACTCGCTCGGTAAGCCGAAACAACACCTGTGGTTTAAGATCCGTGTGCGTAGCACGCGGGCTTAAACCCAGGATCACATTGCTGGGCTTAGGGTTCTGTCACCGCGCTCCCAGGGGGGGTGAGGTGAGGCTTGGATGTAGATTTCTTGTTGGCATCTCCGATTGTTGTGATTTGCAGCGAGGTGATTCTACAATTCTGTTTTGGGAGGTATAATCACAAATTGTGATTCACAATTCAGAAATACCAACAGGATCATTCTGTGCACCCGCACTGACTCGCTCATTCTGCATTTCTACTCGCCTAGGTCGCGACGAGATGAAGGTCTCCTTCGCTGTGTTCGCAATGGCGGCTGCGCTGTTGGCGACTTTGCCGGCGAGTTCGAGCACTGAAGTTGCGGTCTTAGGCCAGCAAGTTGCGACTACCGAAAAGAGGGTCCATCTGCGAAGATCTCTGGAGGACACATCGACGACAAGCGATGATGACGATGACGATGATGAAGTGGAGTCCAACTCGGCAGCTGAAGAGGAGGAAGAGTTTGACGAGTCTGAGAAGGAGGAGAATAAGAGGACGCGAGCCCCAGCTAGTGATCCGTCCGAGTCGGTGGCTGAAGAAGAGGAGGAGGTTGATGAACAAGAAGAAGAAGAGGACGAAAGCACTGGCGCTTCAACGAGTCCACCGACCAGCCCAACAGAGTCGTCGGATGTGGTGGAGGAGGAGGAAGAGTTTAACGAAGCTGAAAAGGAGGAGGACGAGAACGTGGCGACAAGTGCAGCCACCAACGCCACTACGAAGTCGTCCAGCGTGGCTGAGGCTGAAGGGGAATTCGATCAGGCCGAGCAAAAAGAGGACAAGAACCCGCAGGCACCGACCAAGGCTCCGACAAAATCTACAAACAAAGCTTCGAGTGTCGCCGAAGCAGAGGAGTTCGATGAGGCTGAGCACGAGGAAGACAAGAACGTGCAAACCTCATCGAGTATGACCCAGTACAAGTCGAAGTCGGACGAAGTAGACATGGAGAGCGAAGACGACAGCGAATCTGGTAGCGATGAGGATTCTAGTGATGAAGTGAGTGGCGACAACGACGAGGAATCGTCTGACGAAGCCGAGAGTGGCGATTCCTCTGAGGAGGACGCGAGTGATTCTGTTGATGATACGTACGAGAAGGAAGAAGGCGGTCCGAGGGCCTAAATCGTGAATCACAGCCATTTCGCTTTCTTGCCAACAAAGCGGTCATTTCATACTTACAATCTAGCTCTCGGTGTATTCAACATAGGTAAGGTCTTCTTGCCTCCAATGTTTGTCTTCATCAGTCCAGCTCACTTTGCCAGCGATCTTGTCTCCGATTTCGTGCTTGACAAAATACTGGAACACCGGCTTTCCTACCATCATCTCGATATTGCTGGCATTCGCTTCAACTTTGGTAAGTGCCTGGCGTACGCGAAAACTGGTCGCGCGCTCCAAGTCACAGGGCAGCACACCGGTGTCTTCGACTATGGTTGTCGTCTTTGCCAGCGTTTTGCCTAAATGCTTGATCACCATGTCGGTTTGTGTGGGTCTGCACACAGTGATACACCCGAATCCTTCGTCGCGCAAAGCGGAATGGCTCAGCTTGACCACTGTGTTGCATCCGCACACGTACATGACGTGAAAGCGGTACTGCGGGAAGTGTGACTCGCACATTTCGCGCACGTGGGTCAAGGTACTCAAGTAGTCGAGCACGCGTCGCCGAGTGATCTCCCATTTATCTACTTCGATCCATGAAGACGACGCCACAGCAGTTTCTATCAGTGCCAATCGATGTCGTTTGGTGATCATTTCGCGCGGATTGCGGCGATTCTTGACGCGCACGTATGTGTCGTGTGATGGAGAAATGAACGCGCCCACGACAGGAAACTTATAGTTTGACTCGACGTACTGGCGAGCGACGTAGAATGCGCGGATGTGTAGCATGTGAATCGGGTTGTACGCTCCACTCGAAACCAGAACGATCACGTCGGTCTTCTTGGAAGGTGACGCTGTAGGAGATGAAGCAGAGACCTTCGGGTCGTCTTTGGCGCTTCGTAGTTGCTCGAGGTTCTGCGCAACCTTGAGGAGAGGGTACTGGATGCTCCAAACAGGATGATATCTGGGCAATTCTGGTCGAACAAGGCTGCGATGCTTGGAGGGCGAGCCATCCTTAACGAGTACGGCTAGTTTGTCGCGGATAACGGTGACAGATTGCTCTGCTTCAATGTCAACGAGAAATTTGATGACATCTCCGATTTCACCGTCCACCAGTTTCTTGAGCAACTTCAGCTGAGAGAGTACAGGAACTCCACAGATTAGGAACCGGGCCAATCATTATACGGTTGTAGATAACGTACCTCATCCTCCGGAATCGTTGCGATCGTGCTCAAGCGCTTGAGGATCTGGTAAAGTCGATTTCTCTGGGAAATAGCAAAAGTTGCCATCTCTCCTTCTAGACCGATTGTAATCTTGGTTTCTTCACGATGAGGGGATGCTGCAGAAGGACTACCTTCGCCAGTACCTCGATCGCTTGTTGTGCAGTCTGCTTTAGAATCTTCAGAGTATTCGGTGTCTTTGACAAGTCCAGGACTGCTGACAACAAAAGCCAATGTTCTATCACGAGACCCAGATCTGTTGGTAGCTGCTCCACTGCAATCTACAACAGGAGACGCCAACTCAGGAGCAGCGGCAATACTCCGGGGTGTTACAGCTGGAGCTGTGGCTATTCGGTTGCTTAGAGACAGAATTCCATTGACGTTGTGAATGGTTTTCAGTTCGCTAGCAGACTTTACACCACTCGCTGACGACGTATGAAGCCCAAAAGTAGGAAGCTAACACCCACCACAACGAACAAGATCATGATAAGTAATTCTACCGTGATAACAACAAAAACAGTGTTGTAAACTCACCACAAGCTCGGCATTTGGCCCAGCAACAGGGTCTGCAAGTGGCGGTAACTTTGTCGCCTTAGTTGGTGTCAGTGCTTCAATCTGGTGTTTGGCAAGCTGCTGTTCGAGCTCTAACACTCGACACCTCAGCGCCTCTAGCTCAGTCATACTCTTCGCCAGCGACCTGGGTGTGAGCGTCTGCAACTTGGGATCCTCTTCCAGTCGTTGGATTTGACGTCCATTGGCGTCATGAACATTGCCAGATGCACTGTGCTCAGCTTGCCGCGGAGTGGGCAATGTCCGCTTCCTTCTCATCTCCAATGAGCAAGTTCGTCGTGATGGCAGTCAGTCCGTTTCGTCCGTCGTTTCAACGCAGCACCAGCAACGGAAGCTCAAAGTCTCCACTATTATTTTAGACCAAATTAACGTTTGTGAGCTGAATCATTCGGAGTCCTGGGCGTGTCCACCACCTCCAGCATGATATCACTGTAGCTGCCCGAAGTCTTTCGACGCAGCACGTTGTGGATACGGCGCTCTGGGTCGTTGTCACTCATGCTATCATCGGATGTGACTCGGATCAAAAGTCCCTTCATTTGCCGCAAGATGCGACTTCCTGCTGCTTCCGACTCGACCCCCGAGTTGCTCCGAGTCTTCAGGTTGCGCAGATGCAGTCCCTGCGGTGTCAGATAGATATCTCCAAAGAGCACCCACTGCTCCACGACGGCGTGGCTCGTAATCCATCCGTCCGCTGTCCTCGTCAAGGGCACGGGCACAGCACCGCCCTTGGAGGCCATGAGCTCTTCCACGTGGTGGCGACCCACAATATACATGGCCACACACGCGCACACGAGTCCAAAGAACATCATGCCGGACGGGAAAGTGAACGTCCCCCAATGGTAGTCCACTTGCTCCAGCAGCATGAGCTCGCCACTCACTCCCGCCACAAGAGCTAAAGAGTAGAGCACACTGGCCGCCAATTGCCACCGAGTGAGTCGGTAGATGCCCGAGAACTCGTTGTATAGCACCAGCAGCAGCGACCCCGTCATCAGCAGCTCGAAGCCAAAGAATGGCGTGAACACGAGCCACCACGACAGCGGGGGCTCCGTCATCTCAAGCGACCCAAAGCGTCTCTGCGTATCCGTCTGATACGCCAGTAGCAGTGTGAACACGAACATGAGCACCCAGCACACTCCCTACAGCGACAAAATCCCAGTCAGCTCACTACAATCAACACAAAAGAGCAAGTAAAAAAGCTAAAGTAGTCCTACCGGCAGTGTGCTGTCGGATCTGCAGAGCAGATACCGGACGACAAAGGCCACTTGGATCACCATGAGCGGCGCATAGCAGATGTAGAGACTTGTAGCCGCCGTGTGCTGCAGACTAGCGCAGAACGCCAGCTCGCTCCAGAGCAGCAGCACCGTGAGCGGGAAGCTCATGGCGTAAACTAGCACGATGCGGCGCAGCAGCGGCAGCAGCGGCTCGTTCGACATGGACTCGACGTCGGCCCAGCGCCGCAACGTCTTGGCGTGGCGCACGGACGCCACGTGTGCGTACAGCATGGCCACGTTGGCCAGCCAAAAGGGCAGGAAGACGAGCCACCAATTGACGCGCGCACCAAGGACGCCCTCGAAGTTGAGCGACACGAGCGCCACGCCCGCGATGCAGCCCAGCGCGTACAGCAATACCCCGTTCAGCAGCGCGCCCAGCGCCTTCTCTGCAAAGATGAGCGGCTGGAACTGGCCGTTGTCTGACAGCCGCCCGGCGTCGCTCGCGGGCGCCGGCATGGACATGTACGAACCCTCGAAGGATGGCGCCTCGCCCTGGCCCAGTGCACGCAGTAGCGGAGAGCGCTCGCTCAGCGCGCTATTGCTCGGCGCGCGAGGAAGCGCGGCGGAGCCCCCGTTGCCCATCATGTCCACTGGCCGGATCATGCAGGAGATACCGAATGAGGTGGTGACGGCTTCTGCCGAACCGTTCGGGAGAAGCGGATCGGGATCGATGTGTGCAGGTAATACATTGATAGAGGTTGTTGATAGTAATGCAGAAGGAGGTGTGGTGTACATAATGATTGACATATTCGTTTTCAGAGTATATGTGAATTTGAGTGAAGATTACGGTACGCGCGCGTGGCGCCACTGTACTGCACGCGGAGCCGTTTTGCAACTGCTGCTGGTGAGTTGTATCCCGACTGCAATGGCAATGAATGGTGCCGAGGCAACTGGTTGCCAGTGCCGTCCAAGATTCGCTTGCCATCTCCAGGACAGATCTTTCTGAGTCAGCAAACGGCACTCTACATGTAGCCATGTTGGATCGTTTATTTATCATATATGGCTACATTATCTGACAGCTTCAGTTTCCGCATCATCTCCGCCTGCCATGACTTCGCTCCTCTTTGCCGTTAGTGCCACCTCGAAGTGTGCGCAACATTCTCTCCTGCTCCAACTTCTCCTGGTTGATCCGCTCCTCGTTGTCCTTCAGTCGATTGCAGAGCAGCTCGCTCTCATGCTGGAACTGCGCTCGGACGCGAACTGTGGCAGGGTCCATTTCGTGATACAACCGCGAGTGGTAGGCATCCACTTCAGCACGCAGTCGCTGCTGGAACTGTGCCAGTAAGACTTCGCTACTTGGAGCTTGGTCCTCGGTGCGACGACTGCCGCGTTGGTTACCGCCAGAAAACTCGTCTCGCCTCGAGCACAGCAGCACAAACTGCGGCAAAATCTGAGCGTGAACAGCAGCTCGCCGAGCCATATAAACATGCCCACTCGACAGTGAAGCAGACCACGAATTTTGATCCCCAAGCTCTAATTGTAAAAATGCCGCCGGTGGTGGTGGAAGAACTGATCCTCGTGGGCTTGCAATGCTGTGGAGCGCCTCGAGCGAGGACAACCCAACCTTTTCCGGACGAAAGAGTTCAATAATTTGATGCATCCGCACTTGACATAGCAGCAAGTTGAAGCTCTCGACTGCCGCTGCTGGCTGCACATTGTCTGCAGAATCTTCTTCCGGTAACACGACAACAGGCTGCGAATCACCGTCTGTCTCACTGTCACTTAGTGCCCCCAGCTCGCCGATCGTACCCTGGTAAAATCGCAGGGCAACCAGAGGATTTGAGAAAAGAAAAACCCAACCATCAATCGAGCTTCCGTTGCCGCTATCGTGTTCTGTCAATACTGAAGCGACTAGCCCATTTTGAAGAAACGATATGACTTCATCGTCGTTGGCAACCATGTACAGATACAGTTCACTGCCCTGCGCACCTCCTTGCTTTTCCATTTGCTGCCTCGCAGTACTTTCAAAAGCTGAAGTCAGGTCATCGTGGAAAAAGCGGTAGATCTGCAAGATGTATACTTCCCGTTCATCGTGTTCCCCATTGCCGTACACAACCTCTTGCTGTTGGTTTGTCGGGCGCCGAAAACTCTCAGCGATATATCGATAGTCCGGCATGTGCTGCAGTAGTTGTTGAAATACAATCTTGCTCGGATATGCATTTTGTAGAGCAGCAATCGTCATTGCTTGATTTTGTTCGGCCAAGGCCTCGAGTTCCATGATTTCGTAGTCTCGTTCTTCGTCGAGTAACGCCCTCTCTTCGCGCTCGAACTGTTCCTTGATAGAAGCGCGAAAGTCTTGCTGAAGCTTCGCGACATTTTCTCGCAGCAACTGAGAGTTTTGTTCTCGAAGCTGTAGCTGCCGCCGCTTTTCTTCTTGGATCTGAGTTTGGCCGGTCATAACACAAGTCTCCACATCGTTCAAGGCCTCTATGAGTTCTTGTTGTAGCATCTGTGCATTTGAAGTGCCCCGCTCTTTCCTCGTGGAGATTGCACGCAGCTCCTGCTGATATGCAAGGGTCAGCTCTGCTATCTGGTCATTGAATTCCATCGACTTGAAAGATAAAAACACCAGAAATTAGTTTTAGTTGCGAAACTTCAAGTACACGCAAGAAGCATTGTCATGGACGTACCTGGGTGAAGAATCGATCTTCGGCAGTGCTGCGCTCGTCGCTTTCAACAGGAGTTCCGTCCAGTTGATGCAGCTACATTCAATGCACATCACAATATAGTCATAATTAGTTTACAACCATAGTTCGTTCATGTGAGTTACATGTACCATACATAGTTCATACCTGCTTGAGGACTGTGATAGCAACAGAACGGTAGTCAGGATGGCTAACAATTGGATTCGATCCAAAATGTTCATCCGCAAATGTTAGCTGGCGCAGTGCGACCAGCTTGCGAAGATGCTCAAACTCGTCCACATCACGAATACAGTTGTTGGCGAAGTTCAGCCTTTGCAGGTTTACGAGCTCGGATATTCCGCTACTGGTTGCCTTTAGTGATTGGATCTTGTTGTTCTGGTAAGGATAGTACACAACAATAGTGAGCAACCGTACTCTGTGCTCCGATTTAACTGCACGAGGTATTATACCACCGACCTGAAGCCACAGCTCACGAAGGTCTGAGCAGAAACCAAGATTATCCACTCTTGTGAGGCAGTTGTCGTATAGCCACAGCGTCTTTAGCTTCCGACACCTTTCCAGCCCCTCAATTCGACTTATGCGGTTCTGCTGAAGGTACAGATGACGCAGTTGATGCAGCGCGGACAATCCGCTCATCTGAGTGATGTTTTGGTTGCTCAGACACAAGTGCACGAGCGATGCCCCCACGGGCTCGAGGCTGGAGATCTCCATGAGGTTGCAGTTCACCACTTCACGTAATCCGTCAAAAATGCTTCAATAGACGGCAAATGGTATCGTGTCTGTTCTTACTCGTGAGTCTGCTCAGGTTCCTGCATTTGCGCAGGGCACCGCCATCGATGCGCTGGAAGGTGCCGAAGATCACTTCGATCTCCTCGAGCTGCTCGTGTTCAGCCTCGCCTGTGGCTTCGGTCTGCAATGAAGCAGTGCAAGGTTAGTAGCCTGCATAAATATTGACTCTAAGGTGCACTACCAGATACGTACGACCGACGCGAGGGTGAAGACACTCGAGTTATCCAGCGCGCCTGTTGCCTCCATGATGTCGCTTCAAGATCTGAAGTGGCGGATGCGTATTTTTCACGAAAGGACTTGTTACTTACAAACTCAGCTCCGTCGCAAGGCCAGCAACATCCACCACAGGCTGTGGTCCACAGCGCCAGTGCAGTTCAACAGAGTCCAGCAATCGGTGGAGGACAGGAAGGTCGTTTCGAATGCGACGGCGCTGTTGCTTCAGCTGCACGCCGACACAGCGACGAGGCGTTTTGATTGTGCCGACCTGGACAGCAGGCTAGGGCTACCGTACTGCAAACAGCGTGTTGCAGCCACACAGATTGGCGGACCCAGCAGCAGATGGCAAGCAGCGTAGCAATCCAAGGACCGGCGACTGGGAATGTTCAACATAGCGAACGGCTTTGCCGCGCGACGAGCAAACCGCTGTGGGCCTGTGGCTGCCACCGCATTTTGTGGAGACCGTCCATTTTTGCGACAAAATGCACCCGTAAACTTCAATTGCTTCGGTCAACCGTGAAGGTCATGTTAAGTGCGAACTCGATACAGTGATAAATTTCAAGAATTGAATTTATTTCTCATGTGTAGTAACAGTATCATGCGACTCTCCAGGTACTATTAGATTCTGATCCCTTCCGCTCCTACATGCAGTATGAAAGGATATTAGAGTTCACATCCCCCATACTCAGAGACCATACGGTACCGGTATTCCGTAGAAGCTGCCGCTCTGTTTCTGCACGTGAGCTAAGAAAATGTGTGTGAACAGAGAAAAGTAAGCAGGGCTCACTCGGCAAGCAACGCGAAGAGAATCACTCGGCGTGACCTCACCATGGGCAACTCGACGTCCAAGCGCCGCCACTCGACCAGCACGCGCGAGCTCGAGAAGTACGCGCAGCCAACGGGGTACGTCGTAACCAGTTGCTTTCTCTCTCTCGCGAGGACTGATCCATGGAGGTGGTACGCTTTTGGTCCGCAGACTCTACCCGAGCTGTCCGTGGGAGCTCAAGACGGCGCGCAGACTCATCGTAGAGCGCAAACTGGCGCCGCGGTTCCCCGGCAAAGAGGTCAAGGACGGCGCCTTCACGCTCGAATGCCCGATCTGCTTCATGGTGAGGACGCGCAAGACTCGCCCCGGCGTCTTGAGGCCAGTCAGTTAGTTACTCACTGTCTTCTTTTGCTGCCAGTTTTACCCCGGGAGCCTCAACACGTCGAGCTGCTGCAACAAACCCATTTGCTCCGAGTGCTACCTGCAGATCCGCCCACCCCAAAAAACCATTTGGTGCGTGACGACGTCGTCGGGAGGCTCGCTGCTCTCCATACTAACGCTGTTTCCAGCTGCCCATTTTGCAACCAGGAGGCCTTCAGCATCCGCTACACGGCGCCGTCGCCGACTGAGCTGGCGTCGATCCGCTCCACGAAGGTGCGTCGCGTGCCCGGCGGTTTCCGACCTTGTTCTGATTTCCCGGTCCTCTTCCTGTCAACTCACTGTCTCCTGTTTTATATCACGTTGCAGAACGTCAGATCTCCGCGTCGGAGCTGCGCCATCGGCATCCCCAAGTGCCCGGAGCCTCAGCCACCGACGGCCAGCCCACAGAACGTGCACTATGCCTCGGTGGAGGACCGCCACCGCATCCGCGACTCGCTCCGCTCGCAGCTCAGTATCAGCAACAAACCCGTGACCGACAGCCCACACCCGAACAGCGTGGCCGCGCTCACTGACGCCGCGTCACATATCCTGTCGACGCCAGCGGACGCTGCTCGTCTGGAGGAGCTGATGCTCATGGAGGCCATTCGACGGTCGATGCAAGATCTCCGCGTCGGAAAGGACAACGAGGACAGATCAGGGTCGCAAGGCAGTCGACACCCGACCCGCGGGAGCGTCGAGGACGGTGACGACGACGACAGCGACGCGGACTACACCGACGTAGCGCCGTTGAGCGCGTCCCAGATCACTGTGAGTGCCTCGGGCGCAGTGCACTATTCGTCGTCGAACCGTTTTGACTCCGCGCACAATGTGCGCAACAGCAGCACGCCCCAGCCACGGTCGTCAAGCACTCCGAGTTGGGACCCTTTCGACGATTGAAAGCGGGTGCAACCCAATGGACGGAGTGCTTGTACAGACAGTCAGACGCCGGTGGACGGGAGATGACGGCGTCACTGTCAAATGTGGACGTTGGTGCGTTTTGCATGGCGGCGGAAGGTGTATTCGTGCTTGTTCGGCAGCGAGCGGGTACGTACAAGAGCGATCGAGGGGGG
>KV723213.1:0-12209 GCA_000500205.2 Phytophthora lateralis | reverse complement strand
GTGTTCGCGTCGTGCCCGAGGTTAAAAAACAACGCGAAGGTGCTGCAACCAGCAGCGTGTGTGCTGAAGCGGAGAAGGAAAGCGACAAGTAGATAGCAATAGGCATTAACAGTGCAGTATATGTAAGTGAACGTCATATTGGCTGGTCTTACCAGATGTCTATGTTTAAAACTACCGTTTCTTCGTAAAGTCCGCACGTTTCCTTCGTGTCCTTACCAGCATCGATACCGTTAGAAGGGTTCTCGCACGCACGCAAAAGCATAGCCAGAGAACCCCAGTCTGGTTCTGAGCTTGGTATCACCACTGTTCGATCCAGGTTGAGTCTAGTTTTCCGAAATTCTCCCTTGACCATCTGTGCCGAGATCGCAGCTTAGGATTCCTTGATCCAGGTCGCCAGGTCGGCTCCCGGCGGAACCGCCATCTTGAAAGTCACCGCCGGATCACGCAACGCGAAATTGAGTCACCAGAAACTCCACCCAGTCATGTCAGAGGTGCTCGTTACAGGGCTGGTTGGTCGTGACATTTGTCGGCTGGTAAACGTGCATGTATCCAAGTGGAACTTTTCAGGAGATCGACGTTGATCATTCTCGCTAAGATGAATACATCCTTCCGCTGTTTTCTTAAACCAATCGTTCCAAAAAGAAGTAAGACGGGATCATGCATGCTAGGTCTTCCTAAGAAGTGATATAATAGACAGCTTACTGTACGACCAAGCGGTGGCGTTGCCGTAGATTTGTACATCACGTTGAAGCGGCTCGATTTCAGACCATAGCTGACGTCCGAAGCCATGGCGCGTCGAAGCGCTCTCCATCGCCGTGTCCACAATCTCAGATGGCTTCGTCTATAAGGTGAGGAAGGGGTGAGCTTGTTGTCGGCGCTGTCTCCGAGTAGAATGACCGTCATCCGTTCCTTCGATAATCCAGTGCAGTGAACCCACACATTCTTGGCATCCGGGCCTGATACTGTTTGAGTCGGGAGGTACTCGTAGTTGACGCCTAAACACACATGCTTACATACCTTAGCATCATATGATGACAAGCAAATAAAGCTTACCCATTCGGTCTGCGTCGAGCACCTTAGTGCACTTGAGTTCTTTCATCTTGTTCGCACAGTCGCGCTGAACTTTCAGCCGTAGTTGCTGCATCGGCTAGCGTTGATTGTCCAGCACGGGTTCGAAGACGTATGGCGAGCATATGGCAGCGCAGGAGACACTTACGCTAATACCAACTAGCTGTAAATGCATCAAGGGGGAGCTGGTAACTGCAGTACACTTCGATCGTTTGCAACTTGAGCATGAGAGCTGCAATGGCCATGCCGTCGGCGTGTAGGCAGTTGATCCATTCCACTATCTGCTCCTCTGCAATTGGAAAAAGTGTGGCTACGATACCACGACTGCGATAGTGAAGTCGAAAACCTCTCGAATATTTAGTCTCGATTGTAGTGTAGCACTGCCGCGTTTTGCTTCGTAGTTGATCACGATTTAGCTCTAGATAGAAGTGCACGACAGTCTTCTCCATTGAAGTCTTGCCTAGACAGAAGAGAACGTCAAGCTGGTTGGAAACTGCCGTGTGCTTATAGAGCCTTGATGTTGCCCACTGCCCGTCGTGTGCTTGCTTTCTGTCTTGGACATTCTCGCTTGAGTCGAATATTAAATTGCTAAGAGGCAAGAGGTGGTGGTTGTAATGTGGACTATAATGTCATTTTGGCCGTACCTTAAAATTTAGGGCGGCCATTCCGTCCAGGTATTTCCTCACGTTTTCAAAAATACTAGCATAGCCGGTGCAATTTATGTTGGTTGCATACAACTTAATCCTGCTTTCTTGCCGCTTGACGTACGAAGAAAAGGATACTTCTTAGCTTCAGGGGAAGTGCTGATTTAACACATTTGTAACGGGGTACACCGACGTGTACTCATGTTACATAAAGAGTGACGGGATGTCCCTCTTTAGTGTCCATGGTACGTGGTACCTGTTGGCTGTGAGTCAACCATTGGACGCTTCTATAGCTTTTACTATAGTTGACTTAGAGTTTGTATGATTCAAGCTTGGCTCACCTATAAAATATATTCAGTCTCTAACCTACCGTCTAACTCGTAGTCTATTCCCTTAGGCCGGGAACCGTGAACTAGGTGTTCACCGAGAGCTTCCGCTCTCTAGCACTTCCTCTGTGCAAGGTGTTGTGTGCCCCGTCACAACATTTCTGTCTTTTGTTCACATACCTCTCTTCTCCTAAGAAACGCACGCATTGAAAAGTCTGGGTTACATGAGAGTGACTATTGACACAACTCTTATAATAGTTTTGTATGTGGCCTATTTGTTGTCTGTTTTCTACCAATAATCTCAGGAGGGGGTGAACGCCAACTCGCTCGGCAAGCTGAAACAACTCCTGCGGTTTAAGATCGGTGTGAATAGCACGCGGGCTTAAACCCAGGACCAAGTATGGCCACATTGCTCGTCTTAGGGTTCTGTCACCGCTCTCCCAGGGGGGTGGTTGAGGTGAGGCTATTAATAGTGTGTAGATTTCCTGTCGGCATCTCCGATTTTTGTGATTCGCAGCGAGATGACATCCGTTTCTCAGATTGTGTCAATATTCTCAGCCAGGTTACATAGTCATGTGTTTCTTAAACTTGCAAAAATTGTGCAGAGAACGTTCATCTTTGCCATTATGAACCTGGAAATACCCAGGTATTAATATTTAGATTTGCAAAACCTGTCGTCCTAAATTTTATTGGATTTAATCGACCGTAAATTACATTGCGTTTTGTGAGATTAATTGTTGTGACACGAAAATTACACTGCTTTGATTGGCACGATCAGCCGTCGGCTTTATGATACATGTACAGTTGTGCCCCAGGGTGGCCTTATCAGTATACCTGAAATTGATATAGTTTGCACATACCAAAGACAAATAATCACGGTGTTGTGCTGATTAATTGTTGCAATTTATTAGATAGAAGCGGTGGCGAATACGGGGCACAACTGTAAGTGTGTGCTTACATGTATATGCGCGAACTATTATACATGTACCGTGTACGTATGTATGCCTTCAACAATGCGGTGTCACCGCAGCATAGAAATCCACTGGCATGGGGACACAATGCTGCGACGGCTGGCTGCTGCCACAAATTCGAAGGCGCGCCGAAGCTCCCACTTTCACGAGGTCAAGGCAACGTTGGTCCAAATACATACAAGTGTACATACATAAATCTGCTGAGTCGTCCTAGCCACAGTAAACCAAGCGCATGGCGTCTCCTTCTCCGGTCTGTTGGAAGCTGTGTTCGCTTCCACACCAGCGCTGAGTTGTCTGATCTCTCGAGCGTACATGGCGTCGGATTGACAGGAAGGTATTGGCACCTGATACCGTCGTCTGGTCGAGGCTAACGCATCACGGTGTTGAGTCGTCGAGCCCAAGCCGGGCCGGATTCGTGTGGAGCTCCGGTGCGCAGAGGAGCACGCACGCGGTCAGACCTTCAAGGCGATTGCTGGTCTGCTCGACCGCCGCCTTCGCTTGATCTACGCCAGTAACGCTTGAACGTACACCACCTTGCTCTAGAACGTCAGATACATGACACCTCTGCATTGAAGCTTACTCTTACTCGCATAACTACTAACACTCAGCACGCACTCACTGGCACTCGAGCTCGACCCAGTGTCGGCTCTCTCACAACGGTCGGCCTTGACACTGCGCCAGTCGATCAACAGGCCGAACAAACGCCGCCTCTGTAGTGTACACATGGCGGTTGCCCTGCACCACAACTCACAGCTCGAGCTTG
This sequence comes from Phytophthora lateralis, assembly GCA_000500205.2. NCBI lineage: Eukaryota > Oomycota > Peronosporomycetes > Peronosporales > Peronosporaceae > Phytophthora > Phytophthora lateralis. Next base: position 8,437 of record KV723213.1, on the reverse strand, counting down.
GGCTGCTCTACGTCGTCCGTGACCGACTCTTCTGCGGACGTCTCAGCGTCTTCCGACGGCTGTTGCCTGGGCTGCTTCTCCACTGGGATCAAGCTGAACTCGACGTTCGTGGGCTTGCCACTATCGTCCATGACAACAGCCGCGACCAAGTTCACGGCCACCGCTTTGCCCGCCACCGTCGTCTTGACCAGTGCGCTCGTGGACTGCTTGGTGTCGCGCACCTTGTCCATGATGCTCTCCAGCGTGTCCTGGTCAGCGCACAAAAAGGGTCGCAGCGTCTTGTGCTTCTTGAGCGCCGGCTCCGCCTGCCCCGTGTGCCTCACAAAGGCCGCGTTGAACGTGACCGTCTGCAGGTTCATGTCCACGACCACACGGGGCGTCGTGGTCTTCTGGAAGACGCCGCGTGCGACTTTGTCGGCGGTGGCCGACGCCTGCTGCGCCTGTGTGCGGAAGGCCTCGGCCTGCTTCTCGGCGCGCTCGGCCTTCTGCTTGGCGATGAGCAGGTTGCTGCGCAGCATCTCGATATAGTGGGCCGCGTTATCCAGGATCGACTGCTTGTTTTTCTTGGTCTGCACGCCGGCCTCGTCCAGCACGTCCTTGAGCTGGTTGATGCGGTCGTTGAGCTTGAACATGCGCTTCTTCTCCTTTAGGTTCAGGTCCTCGCGCGACCGCTTGGCGCCGCTACGCGCGCTCGAGGGCGTCACGACGGAGCCGTTCGCGTACTCAAAGTCGCTGGACACGTGCAGCATTTGCGGCGGCGGCGCGTAGTAGTGCGCGCCGTTGGCCATGAGCAGCGGCTCGTGCTGCGCGTGTTGCGGCGTCATGGCGTGCTGCGGTGTGCCCTGGTGGTGTACCATGTGAGCGTAGTCCACGGGCGGTTGCATGAAGATCTTGGGCCGCTCGCCGCTCTGTTGCAGGTGCTGCGGCTCGTAGCCCATGGCGTTGGCGGGGGAGGCGACGTAGCCGTAGTCCGAGGCGGGTGCGAGCATAATGAGGCGGAGGAATTGGCGGCGGTTTTGACGATGCAGTGCGCGATGGGGAGATTTGCGCTGAGAGTCTCGACGCGGCGACGGATTCGCTTGATGAAGTGGCGGCCAAATGGGAAATGGGAATGCAGAGGGTGGCAGCTGGCGCTCGGGACGATCCACCGCGATAACCTATGTACTGAACTTCTGAAGGGAGTTGCACTGGCCAGTTCCAAGAGCCCAGTTTCTACCGTTACAAAGATCGGGCGCGGGTTCGTCGAGCACCCTACCCCTGCCCTTTCGGGAAGCAGACGGTGGTGCAATGTGTACACTCTTGCGGCCCGACCGAAGGTCGCTTGAAGTGTCCATCGACAGGAACTGCGCATTGATATTTTCCAACAAGGCTGCTGGACGAACACCGATAGCTCAGCGGTTGCAGAATCCGTGAAAAGTCACTCAATAGCAACCGTCTTCGACCATCATTCATTCGACTGCTGCGAGCCGCGGCGTTGTTGGCAATCCAGGCACCGTCTCAGGCGAAAAAGAAATAAAGTGCCGCGAGTAAGTAAGTGCAGTGGTTGCTGGATTGAATTCGAGTGGGCAACGGCGAGTCGGCAACGATGCAGACGCGTGGATAGCCCCTGTCGCTGCGTGACTCGAATGTTTCCAATTTAGAATGCACGGTGTGGTTGCGACGCCAACATTTATTCACCAATCGATTACGGTGGAGTTTGCTGGTCGCAGCTTTAGCGGCGTCTGTCGCTTCGTGCTACATGTAAAAAGTTTAGCTTCGATGAATAATACACGTATTATTTAATAACTGGAATTTTGTACTTTATTGGCTTACCATCATCGCTTTATTTTTTAGGACCAAGGAGTCCTTGGCCTTGAACGACGTCGAAAGTAGAGTATCAAAAGAGAGACCGATAGCCAAAACCACTATCTGGCGTTTGGCAAAAGATACGGCTCAGTCACAGGCGAAACCTTTGATGGTTTGACAAAAGTGAAAAAAAAGGAAGTACAGTACATACATACATCATCCTCGGCAGCGCTCGTTTCCGATTCGCGGTTTACACCCTTTGCCTCCAGTGTAAGTACTACCCGCCAGTTATTCAGCCGCAGATGTACCAGTTCCACGACTCAACTTTCACCGCACATTCATTCAGTGTTGCGGCGTTTTCAAGAAGCCATTGCAAGATCATCGACCTTGGATATCTACAAATTGGCTAATTGAAAGTTTATGCCTTCGAAAAAAACAAAAGCTGCGGCTTGTACGGCGTAGATGTATCAATGCCACTGGATAACGCGCAAGCTGCTACTTGTTGAAGAACCCCGTAGAATTTTTAACCAGCCCGTATTCAAACACGTGAGTGATTTATCATCGGCTACTAAATATCCTGTAAAAATGTCATCATGTGGAATTAATTGTACGTGTAGCAGTATCTTGATCACGCTCACAAGCCATCACGTTACCTGACGTCTTCAATGCGTCGAGAAAATTCACATCAAAGTTATTATGCAATCACTGCACAACTCCTAGATCATGTGACTCGATCGCTTCATCACGCAGGTACGAGAAACACTCCCCGCAAGGAAAAGTAGGTGCTCGCCAAGCAGATTGTTTCTCATGGCAATAGTTCAGTTCCTCCAAGAGAGACACGGGTCGTGAACGTTGGCTACGCATACATCGACGCCGCCCAAATTGGTCATGTTGAAGTAAAAAGAAGCTAGATCAAGACAACAAGGTTGTTTTATTGATGCCTCGGATCCCTCACGTTAACACTATAGTTCGATGCTCGGTAGGTGCCATGAATAAAGCCGCGAGACTTGGTTGACCTTAAGACGGTTGTAATACAACGGCTCCATAAGAACCGAATAGTTCCGAAGCCGCTGCTCACGCGGAACGAAAGTTGCCACTCATCAACGATGATAAAATAGTACATGTACTATTAAAATACCCGTACGGTGACATGCGATAGATTACATGTACGTGTCGTCAAGGGTTAAGAAGATGAGTGTCTTCATCTTGAGCACTTGTAGGCTTCCAGAAAAAATACTAGAGGGAATAGTGGCAGCAAAAATAAAATCTTGAATGTATAAAAGTTATCGTGGTCAAGAACCACCCGAAGGCAATGGAATGGCATCAAGTTCCCAGAGTATTGATCGTTTCATGGGAGAATATGTCAAGAATCGAAATTTTGGGATGCTTGAGCGTTGCGAGCACCAATCGATTGCATTGTTGTGGCTGGCTTCGTCTGAATTTCTGGCAGAAAATCGGTCAGAGAGCGACTGACAGTAATTTGTTGTTGGCGTTGAAGATGTGCAGCCACGCACAGTCACTGCATGTCCTATTGCTGGAGCTGTAGTAATTGAACGCACTCTGGGTGAGACACAGCACAACCTTTTGGTGTTTGTTTGTCAGGGCTCCGACTAGCTCGAAGGTCGTCGGTACGCACCTGACAATGTTAGCGATGTTGATAAATTCGTCGATAGCTTGTCGTCTCCGCTCGCGTGCCACTAAAGCAGGCAAACTCACGACTAGAAACGACGGCCATTGATTGATATCAGTGAATGCACCAATAGCTCTCAGCTCGCAATGATTCAGACACATTCGAAGTGATCGAAAGAGAGAAAAATGACACGTTTATGATTAAACTCGCGCGTGTTTGAGCGCGGCAGCCTCCGGGTTGAACTCCGGGGTCTCGATAAACTGCAGAAAGAGATTCGTTAAGCGCTTGCGTAGACCTTCCAGACTCTTTTCCTTGCGCCCACGGCTCAGCATGTCAGCTTCGCGGTCGATGAGCTCCACGAGCTCTCGTGTGAGTGGGCAATCGAACTCTTGGACGGTCCACTTAATATGCAGTAACATGTCTAGGCGCTCGTCCACCGAGCTCAGTGGCATCCTCAGTCCATGGTAAAGGTCCATGAGTTCCTTCGCGCGCACGGTAAACGGCGTATGAACCTCCTTGATGTCACCGTCACTCATCTGCCATTGCTTCGGACGTCCCATGAACTGTAGCATGGCTTCAATGCGCTGCTTGCGGTTTGCATCTGTTGCTGTTAGCTTTAGACGGTCGATTGTCTGAAGCAGTTTAGTCTCTTTGGCCAGGATAGCGTCAAGCGCTCGCTGTCTCTCACTCGGATCCAGCTCTCTTTGCTCGCGTACCTTGCGGCATTCAACTAGTCGCCATTTGTCCAGCTCATTGTAGAGCACCTCGAAGTCGCTCACGGTGTTCGGATGCATGCGCCGGTTAACTTCACGACGCTGGCGGTTAATATCATCCGCTTCGTTCTCCTGGGCTTCGATCTCTGCGAGTTTACTCGCGCGACGACGCTGCTCTCGAATGTTGTACACAAACAGTCGAGCGCGAAATCCACGCCACAAGCGCTGCATCAATAGCACCGAGTCTTCGCGAAGACTGTCCAGCTGGTACGAGTCGAAGTATGGCCGCGCAGTTACATGCCGGTCGAACGATTCATCCAACTTGACGTCGCGCCGAGACATTTGCGTGCCCGATTCTCGATGAGTCTGCAAGGATCGAGTCACCAACAATTGCGTTTGTGTCTCGCGATGAAAGCGTGGGGGGCCCATGTTGCGACGAGCTCTGGATAAAATCGTCTGCAAAACACCGGAGAAACTTAATATCAGCCACAACTGTAAAGAATCACCACAAACCACCAGCAGCTACCTGAGTCGATGCGTGGTGGAAGTGCTGCTGCGTTTTACGGTGTTTGAAACCTCCCAGGAATGGTTTGTGGCCGAAGAACTTCTCAACCTCCACGGTTATTGTGCTCGTGCTCTCGGTCTCCTCTGCAGTGATCAAGATACGAGAAGGAGCGCAACGTCAGCTTCAGCTTAGCACACAACCCCNCCCCCCGTCCAGAGAGTGTAACCTCACCATTGTAGACCTGCACTTGGATGCGATTTGGCATGACATAGTCGCTCGTGGTCGGAGGCCTTGCAACGTAAGCTTCGAGTGTGCACTCTGCGCCGCTGGTAGGCAACCCGAAAGCCGAAAGTGCCACGTCGTCCTCCTGTTGATCGGCTTCCCGAGGTCCACGAAGATCCGGGAAACTCACAAGCTCTGCGTTTAACTGAAGGTCTGTGCAGAGCATTTCCCGCAGCATCCCAAGCGTGGTCTCCGCAGTGACAGCCACGCGATGCCTCACGTTATCGGGCTGCAGAACCACCAGCAACGAGAACTCGCTGCCTTCGAGTTGCTCCGATGATGCTCGAAGAAACTCGGCCATTGCCATTTCCGAGGCGAACGAGGGCTCGCCAGAGTCGTCTGCAGCTCCACGTCTAGGGGTCTTGTCGTCCACCTCTGGCGTTGCAGGGTCTTCCGCCTCATGGTAGGTGACAGGTTCCTCCAAGGACGTCTCAAGTGCGTCCTGCTGCTCCTCGTCGCCAGCTACGGTCTGTTGCTCGTCATCATAATCCATTTGGCACAAGATTTTCTTCAGCTCCAGAGATACTGGAGACTCTTGAAAAAATGGAGTCGTTTCACGAAAAAAAGACTTACGAGTCCTTTCGTGAAATGTGATAGGGAAGTAATGTGCATGAAATCCGAGGTCGTCCCGTGGACTTGAACCCTCTCCCTGTATCTCTAGTGGGTGGTGCTACTACTGCCCGCTCTAGGCCGTGCGCTGCCGCTTGGCTTCTTTTTTCTTGTGCATAAGAGTCTTTTGGAAGACGTTCTTGCGGCCCTGGTTCGGGACGAACTCCTTGCGCTTTTTCACCTTCTTCACTTTACCCACATCGAGCGTCTCATCCCAATAGTCCTGACGACCGGCGTTGCGGTGCTTCCACTCCTCCTGCTTGAGGGTGTTGAGCACTCGGTCGTGCTTCGCAGCCAGCGCACTGTCGACTGCCTCGTGCGACGCCGCATCGCTAGTTGTTTCGGAGGACTCGACGTCTGTCTCGCCCGTCCATTTGTCCACCTCGCGACCGAACAGAGCCGCGTTGCGCACGCCAACATTCTTGAGATGCCGCGGGTCAAACGGCATTCTCGTGGCCGAAGATTTCGCTACTGGGGCGGTGATGGCAGCAGTAACTTCATCAGTGTGTGCCTCCATATGGGTGTCTGCAGGTAATTCCTCCACACATTGAGTCATCACAAGACGCGGACATGACTTCGACGAGGTCGGTCGGAATTTGTACAAGCGACCGATGTGACCACCAAAACTCGGCGTCAATGCGCGCTTCAATCGATGGCGCGCAACAACCGGTAGTCCGTTCGGTGAAAACGAAGACGGTTTGGTCGCGACCTTGAAAGTCACAATACGCGTATGTTTGCTTGCAGCCTGTTCGGACTTAGCCAGAACCACGACCAACGACCCATCCCCATTGTTCCCAGTCACCGTCGTCTTTAAACTCGCAAGGAATCCGTTCATATCCAGGTCTTTCGTCTTGGCCAGCAACGGTTTTGCAGCCACTTTTTCGGTCTCCTCCTTTGCTTTTTGCTTGGCGGTCTCCAGGACCTCCTTCGCCTTGGCCTTCACTTCTTCCTCTTCTTTGGCTTTCGGACATTCCGACGGGGGCAACACCCGCGAGTAGAAAAGCATGTACGCCTTTTGTTGCAACACGGTTTCGAGACCGACCCACCGAACAGTATCGTCGTTCATCTCGTACCATTGACCGGACGAGCCCTTGACGAACGCGTAATAATGGCCGCAATCCGTTGAAAACCCAGCGTGCACCAGAACAGCGTGCAACTCGTACTTAGTGCGTCCACGACGACGGTCCTCGCAGTTTTTGCTCATCCCCACTGCAATGTCCAGCGACCTGGGGAACTCGATATGGCGCTTGATTTTGCCGAACATGAGGTCGAACCTCTTTAACTGAATCATCAGCACGTTCGGACATTCCGCAATTGTGAGCCCCTTTTCCGCACGACTGGGCTTGCCGCAACTCGAACATTTCCACGCATTGCGGTCGTCCAGTTTCTCAGTGGCCGTGAAGTGGCGCAGCGCTCCTTTGACGCTGGTGACGCCGTGCGCAATTTCCAGCGACAAGTCCAAAAAGTCGTCGAACCGTTCGGAAACGTGTCCGCATTTCGCGCATTTGAGCGAGTTCTTCAACTTGCCGCCGAACATGCGGTGCACGAACGTCGTGGACGCGGCCGAGTGCGTTTCGCTCTTAATGCGCGCTTTCCGCAAACACGAGCGCTGCATCGAGTCCAGGAGCAGGCGAAAAAACTCGTGCGAATCTTCTTGCCGCCCGATGCGGAAACTCTTGGAGATGTGTCGCACATTCATCACCAGCTCTTTCGGTTGCACCACCCGCACCGAGTTGTTGCCGTGCGCGGACTGCAACAGTCGCGACATTGCACGTACCGCGCAAAACCCGCCTGTGTTTGACCCGCTAAACCCATTTGTCTTGTTCAACTTGGCGTTGCTATTGCCCCCGTTGAAGGACACGAAGACCTCCTTGTCCAGCAGAAATTGCGCAAAACAGGGAGTATACGTCAGACATTGCAGCACCGAGTTGAGGTAGCACGTGTTGCCCAGATTCGCGAACCCCGGGCCGATTTTCTTAGACCGCTGCCACAGGAGCACGCGTTCCACGGATTCCGCAGTTGTGAGCTCCTTGGCTTCTTTTTTCTTGGGTTTCTCTGACTTTTCGTCCAATCGGCCGATCACACGCACGTTGCGAGCGCGCACGAAGTCGATGCGGCGCTCGTTGACCAGCGCCACCGCCGATTTACACTGCGCCTTGAACGGGAGCGCGCCATTGGCTGAATTGGAGGCGTCGCTTGGTGCCTGGGCGCTGGAGGGCTTCGAGGCCATTTTCGCGGTTTTGAAGACCGGAGACGGCGGGCGTGGAGCGCTGGATGCCAAGTCCGCGGCGCGAGGAGCCAAGGCCAGCATTTGCGGTTAGCAGCTCGAAGGCCGATGACTGGTGTCTGGAGCTCTTCTGTGTGAGTCGGTTTTTGAGTTAAAATAGGGAAAGGGGACCCGGTAAGTGCGAAAAATGGATGGACCAATGAGCGCGTAGGGCAAGAAAAGACTCGACGAAGATCACTTCAACTTGGAAGGTTGGATCATGGATCACAAATGTGCATTGATTTCATTTACGCAATGATGGACACCACAAGACAGCAATGCTGTAGCTCAGAGCAATAACCACATTACACGAAAACTACCGGTCGTTTACTCGGAGCGAAGCTTGCGGTACCCCTTCTGGACTGCAGCGCCCGTACCACCAGTCCCCGTACCAGAGGTCGTGGCGCTCGCACTGGCCTTGGCGCCGCCGTTCTGCGCTGTAGACGCGACGCCGTTGCCGTTTGTTGTAGCAGTTCCACCAGTGCCAGTGCTAGCACCTCCGCTGGCAGTTCCTCCAACACCAGCAGTCCCGCCCACGCCGGCGCTAACACCACCACCTGCTTTGCCGCCCACACCGACCGTTCCGCTCGCGCCTCCGCCCACTCCCGCACCAGCGTTACCAGCAGCAGTACCACCGACACCAGTGT
>AWVV02004832.1:0-31837 GCA_000500205.2 Phytophthora lateralis | reverse complement strand
TTTGGGTGGACATTCCATTTCGATTCCAAGAGTGGTCATTCCACAATTATAGGTGTTACCTCCAAAATTCTGGGTGGTCATACACCCCCCTCCATTAGATTCAGGTGGGGGGTTACCCAGAGAACCCTCCCAGCGCGGGGAACGATTCGAACAAAGTCCAACACTTGCATTAGACGCTTACTTCTGGCACTTCCTGCAGGTCTGGGTTTGCACAGCACACTGGACGAGCTGCTCTTCCCGGCCTTCTCGATGGTATCGCGGCGTTTCCACCACAGGTAGATGTTTTTGCGCTTGGTCTCGAGCGAGAAACCGGTGGCCTCAGGGTAGGGCTTGGCGAGTGCAGAGGGCACTCCGTGAGAATCACAATGGTGAATGACATGGAGTCGAAACTCACACGTCGGCGTAGAGCGCTTGTACTGCCGAGCGCGGCAGCCTCCACCTTCACTTGCTCGTGCGCGGCCCATGGAGAGTTGGGAAATGACTGCGCTTTAGTGGTCTGGTGCCTAACTTTTATCGAGCCTTGGCCACCAATTTTTGGAGCTGTCGGAAATGACAACGATCCGGTGGTGTTCAAATTGCAGTCATCTGATTGGCTAATATGGCGTGTCGGATATAACATTCTATCGGATACTACACAGGTTATACGGTAATCTCTTTTGCCAACCAACGCACAAGATTAAGAGCATCATGTTCGCCAAGCCGGCCAAGGTGAGCGGCAACGTGCTGCTCACGAACAAGGACGCCAAGAAGCTGCGGCGCGATGTGGCTGACCGCTTCAAGGCCACGTGCGACGGCCCCGACGACCCCAACCTCAAAGAGCTCCTCGCGTCCAAGGCAAATAAGAAAACAAGTTTACATATATTGAGATTTATGGGTTACTAATATAATTTACGAATGTGTAGGCTGGCGTGAAGAAGATGAGCTTCCAGGCGCCTTCCCGCGTCGTGGTGTACGCTGCAGAGGAGAGCAAAGAGCCGCTGCTGTTCGACGTGTCGGGCAAGGGCGACTTGTGCTTTACCGTGTACGCGTTATGGCGGGCGCCGTCGCTGCTGCCTCCGCTGGAGGTGCACGCTCCTGTGAGCGAATTTGTGCTGCGCGGCGCCGACGTGATGCTGCCGGGCGTGGTGTTTGCGTCTGTGGAGCAGCTGGAGACGCTGCGCAAAGGCGAGTTGAGAGCAGTTTATGCGCGAGGCAATCCTTGCGCCATTGCAGTGGGCGAGATGCTCGTGGATGCAGCTGAGGTGGAGCGCAGTGGCAAGAAGGGTCGTGCTCTCAAGCTGTGGCATGTTGTGGGGGACTCACTTTGGCAATTAGGACCGCAGACGCTGCCAAACGAGGGATTTGTGGGTGATCGAGTGCTGCCGGTTGGAGAAGAAGAGGACGCTGGGGTGAGTTTGGCAGGCGTGGAGCTGGAAGAGAAGGCAGAGGAAGACGAGGAGAGCAAGGAGGAGGAGGAGGTGACGAAGGAGCAGATGGACAGCTACTATGTGGCGACACTGCTGCAAGCGCTGATAACCTCTCGTATTCGGGAGAAGGAACTACCGATGCTGGCGAGCTCATTCCATGCGAATGTGTTGCTGCCGTGCCGCCGGGCAGGTGTGTCGCTTAACATCAAGCACAGCTCGTTTAAAAAGCTGTCGGTGTTTTTGAAAGCTATGGCTGCCTACGGACTGCTTGCTGTTGCTGACCAAGACGGAGTGCTATCGATCACTGCCATGGACAGACGCCATCCGTACGTAGAGATTCATTCTGTTGGGAACTTGATGGTGTGCGGCTGACTTTTGTGTCGTGGATGCTGGAAACAGAGATGTGCTGTCGCATGAAGCTTATCAGACCGCCGAAGAAGCACAGCAGGAAGAACTGGCTGCTGCCAACAAAGCTGCAGGCCTTCCTGCTTTCGTTCCTGGCCAATATGCACCTGAAGTGGAGGAAAGTATCGGACTTTCGCCTGCACTTAAGACGCTTCTTCCATCTATTCTGCCGGGCTCTGTGGCGGGGCAGCCGTTGCAAAAATACTGGTCGCCTACGGAGATTCGTGAATTGGTAAACCGATACGTTGAGAGCCAAGGGCTGGTGGACGCTGGAAACAAAAAGTTCATCCGGCTCAATGGTTCTTTCACAGACGCTCTCTACGGCAAGAAGGCACCTGCTGGCGGGTATCCCGATCGCCTCGCACGCCCGGAAGTTCTAAATCTTCTTCTTTCCAAGTGCACGCACTACCACCGAATCAAGCTCTTTCCGACTCATGCCGCGAAGTTCCATGGCGGCAAGTGTCGCCCGATCGCGATTCACGCCGAAAAGCTGAAGCGCCGAAACAACACGACAGTCACAAGCATGGCATTCTACCAGCAATTTGGCATTGACGGTGCTGTGTTTGCCAAGGAGGCGCAAAAGAAATGGGGCTGTAGCGCGGCCGTGCAAGCGTCCGAAGATAAGAGTAAGGGGGAAGAGATCCAGATCCATGGTCAAATGGTCAACGAGGTGTTGGAATACTTGAGCACCAAGTACCGAATCAACGTGAAGTACTGCACTGTGACGTATGGCAAGGATGTCAAGGCCAAGAAGAAAAAGTGAGCTGGATCGCTAACATGTGTACGAATGGGTACATCGAAAAAAGTAGTGGTGAAGTCTATCTAAACAAATAGGAGACGTTCTAGGATGAGGTAGAAACCTCTTCTATCAGCGGTGCGGAGGAAGTTGACGATGTTCCCGATTTGCGTTTCTTTTTCTTCTTGTTGTGAGACGTGGTGGTCTTACTTGTGGTCGTGGAAGTCGTGGTCGTAGAATTTTGCTCCGACTTGGACTTGCTCGAGGATTTTTTCTTCTTGGTTGTTTTCTTGCGCTGTTTGTTCTTGATGCGTCGAGCTTCAATCGGATGGCGAAGCACGATGTGGTAGATAACGAGCGCCAGAACGCATAGCGGGGTGAGATAGAACGACAGATGCGCTCGGTACAAGCCGTAGGTGGCCTGAACCGCGGCGCAAATCTGGAAAGTCATTGGCACGAGAGCATGCATGGCCAAGTCCACCTTACTTTCTTCCAGGAAGTCTTTGTACTTGGCAGCCTCTTGGAAATTTCCATTTCCACCTCCGCAAAGACGGCACGATCGGATACAGAAATCACAAAATTCCCGAGAGTTCTTGAACCGGTACACACAGTCGCACGAAACAACGCGGAAGGTAGGGCCCACATAGACCACCTCACCAGTCTTGCCCGCTACAACGCGGCGAGTTGTGCGGTCACTGTATTCTTCAAGAATGGCCCCTGGACCACCGTCTTCAAAGATGCACTTCGGGCAGTTTTCAGCCGTAATCTTGACGCTGCTATTGGAAGACTTCCCGTACACTGAAGCCGCATCCTGCCCAGACGAGGCCCCGAAGAAAGCTGTCGGAGGCAGTGGAATCATGCAGTCAAGCGACAGGCTGATAACGTACATGAGTACGCTCAAAATGGCGATATACGACCCCCCTTCCATCAGCAGATCATTCGAAAGCTCTGACGGTGGCCACTGCACGATACTAACGAAGAGCGCAATTTTTCCTACCCATGGGAAAATGGACAACCACAGCACAGAAAATAACGAGCGCTTCATACGCTGCTGGTCGGAGTTTCCGTTATTGCTTCCACCCAGTACGAACAAATACAGAGCAAAAACTGCGAATGCCGCCACCACAAACAGTCCCAATACTTTCGATGAGCTTGAGGACGAACTTATAATGTGTCCCAGAAGCTGTACAGCTCCATGGATGATGGTAATAATCATCCAGCGACGCAGCTTGAGACGATCAGTCACGCTGTCCAGAATTGAGACGATCGGTGAAACAACAAAACGCTGCAAAACTGAGAAAAGCTGCGTGAGGGCGTACAGTAACCCCAAGGCGTAGGTGTACAGAATAGCAACCTCAGCGACCATCGTGATCAAGCTGCTAGCTGTCTGTCCATCGGACAATAGCTTGCCATATCCCGTGTAGCCCGTAACAGCTGCCGCAACGAGAGCGAGTACTGCAGTCGCTACAGTTGCTGTCGTGCTCGCTCCCAAATTCGATCTACCACGCAAAACATTCAATACGACGGTCACAATGTTCTTCAGGAATACGGGTGCATGAGCCGCAGGGTGTAGCATCGACGTAAACGAAGGGAAATTCTCCTGACTGAGATCTTGGGGTGATGCTGATGACTGCAGGTTGAATCGGGTTTGCCACTGCGCCACTTGTGCGTAGAAAATTTGCAGTGCCAAAGCGTACATGACGACAATCATCGTCATGAATCTCGTGCGAAGCAGATTCGTCAAGAACTGCGGCAGTAGCAGCGTATATCCAGCATACTCGCCAGGGTAGTATCCATCCTGGACGTACGCACGGTGCAGCGAGACAATCGACGCGGTCTCAATCTTCCCATCCTCACCAACTACTCCACCCAGCAATGTTTCCTTTGCAATTGCAAGTCGCACATTGGGGTTTCTCACTAATTCCCTCGTCTCTAGATCGACAGCCTTGTACAAACTCTCGGCAACGACCTTCAATAGCTGATGACACCACAGGAGACAGAAGTGGTCCACGGGTGTCTCCACCGTCGGGATTGCAGAAGCCAAAGCCACGAACGCTCTCGACGGGTCTGCCACCGAATCCACACTCGTGAACGGCGTCTGCACCAGCGTATCTTTGTGTCCTCCTGCCACCGCCACGTACACCACCTGCTCGTCCCTGCGCTTCTTCATCCTACCATACACCGCGTTCATCTCTGCATCAAACGGGAACGACGGGGTTTCGTACGGTACACCCAGTGCCACAACATGCTGAATAGATCTCTTCTTGTAATTTGGCAGAAACTCCGCCGTGCGAGCCACAATTCCCCCCATCGAGTGTGCCACAATCACGACACTCTCCACCTTCTTCTTGTTCTGTTTCTTGTATTCTTTGAGAATTGCACGCACTGCATCATTCACGAACGTCGCCTGCTGTGTGATGAAGTTTCCGTTAAGCCCCGTGGGCTCCTCCTGGAAGTCCAGCGCGAACAGGTCGAAGAGCGTCTCGTCCGCGTCCCACAGGTGGCAAGACAGCGAGCGAGCCTGCTTGTAGCTGCCCATGTGGCCGGGAATGAAGAGCACGGGGACGCCCGCCAGCGATGTGCGCTCCTGCTTCATGTCCACGCGGAGGAGCTGATACTTTGCGTGCGAGGGGGTAGAGCGCCACGTTACGGGCGAGTACACAGGCCAGGACCACGTCATCTCACAGGCGGACGCATGTGTCTTGGTGGACATCATGTCAGCGACGTAGACGCCCGAGAGCGCCACGCTCAGCAGCGCCAGCAACGGCAGCAGCAGCAGTCGAGGAGCCATGACGGCAAATTGGATAATGAGCACGTGGCGGGTAACCCAATCGTACAAATATGGGTACACAATAGTCTACTGACACTGGATGATGTTTGACACATACTGAGTACTGGAACATCGTACATGTATTGGATTTGAGGATGAAGGTGACGATCAAGCGGTGGCACGGCGTGGCGACGTGGACGTGGGGCGTGGACGAGGAGTGCTGTGGCATCTGCCGCTACGCGTTCGAGGCGTGCTGTCCGGACTGCACCATGCCGGGCGACGGCTGCCCACCTGTGTGGGGCGCTTGCAACCACGCCTTCCACATGCACTGCCTCATGAAATGGCTCGAGTCGCTGCAGTCCATGCGTCAGCACTGCCCTATGTGCCGCCAGGACTGGAAGTTCCGCAACTGAAGACAATGGCGTCGTGATTGTCAGCCAACCGACAGCTAAAACATCCACAAAATATCTATTGATTCTTCACCTTCCCTTGGTCTCTTGTCACCTTCCTTAGTGCTGGTGCACTCGCGCGAGCTTGAGCGTGCGTTCATGGTACAAGTTGCGTCGAGGCAGGTAGATGGAGATGAACTGGGCCACGTCCATGTCGCCATGCGAGAACTGCGTGGCGACCTCGTCCGTCTCGTTGTCCACGTCTTTTGCGGCCGCTGAGAGCTGCTCGAGAAGGGCGTCTGGCCGATGGCGCTGCAACAACAAGCACGGCGATTAATGAATGACCTGCATGCGAGGCATAGTTACACAGGCTATGTACCGCAACGATGCGCTGCTGTCGCGCCTGCTTCTCTGCCAGGGCCTGCTGAGAGGCTCGCAGTTCTACCCGCTGTGTCTCAACCGCCTCTTGAAGCTCACGCAACTCAGCCTCATAGCCAAGAGTCGTCTTGGCGATACCCATATTGCTGTGTAAGACCTCATCTCTCAACTGCGTGAACTCTTGGACCGAGGTCAATTCCTTTACATACTTCTTGAGCGCTCGCTTGTCCGAATTCAGCTTCTCGAGCTGCGAGAGGCTGCACACGTTCAAAACAACGAGTTAATCGATCGTTGACAAACAAAAAACACTTCCCTCAAACGTACGAGAGTTCTTCCAGCTCCGGGAAAACCGCAGGGATCACTGGCACCTGAGTACGCTGCATTTTGCTAGTATCCGGCGTATGTTGCTGCTTCGGATGCTGGATCTGAGCCTGTGGGGACTGGCGACTCGGCGAAAGATAACTAGCTCGCGATCCCGGATACGGCGACAGCGATGCCGCAGATGCAGGGGAGCTGCTCTGTGCTGG
Source organism: Phytophthora lateralis (assembly GCA_000500205.2). Lineage (NCBI taxonomy): Eukaryota > Oomycota > Peronosporomycetes > Peronosporales > Peronosporaceae > Phytophthora > Phytophthora lateralis. The sequence continues at coordinate 25,226 of AWVV02004832.1, read as the reverse complement.
AGACACCGGAGGCTTACTCGACGCAGTACTCGCCACCACCCGAAGCTCCGTGACAACCTCCGTCACAATACGTCCGAGGTCCGAGTGCGCCGTCCACTTGTTCAGGTCCGGATGACCTTGCACATTGCCCGCCGCATCCAGCCACCGATGCTGCATCGGGATCGACGTCTTCCAACCAACACAAACCTCACAAATGAGTAAAAGTTGCACTAGAAAGTTTGCATATCGTTGTAGCTTCTCACCTTGAGCCTTGGAACCTTCACGGGGAACTCCGTTGGCAGTTGTCTGTGACAAAAAGAAAATCAGTGAATTTTAGTCATGTTCCACGGGTTTTCACAGTGTGAAATCGACTTACAGTTGCAGGGTGAGAGATCCTCGCGGAGTGTCAGCTACTGGCACCTCGAAGGTCGTTTGCTGTTGGTTCTTGGCTCGGCCTCCTGCGCGCACGAGACTCGCGAGCTGACGCCCCCTCCTGCAGTGCACAAGAGCGTTCAGAGCGTGAGAATCGGGGAGCATAGATAGGAGAAGCCACGCACAGCCGCTCCAGCTCGCTCAAGTGCGTCTCCTGCTGCGACGACCTGCTCGAAGACGAGCTCCGGTACCCGAAGAACGACATAATTCAATTCTGATGCATGTTTCGATCGGACGTACCCCGTTTCAGTGACTTTAGACGGCCATGTCACTATGCTTGTCGGTCATTTCACAACAATAGCACCAAGATGGCTACACAGCAAGGTGAGGACAATGGAGGGAACGGCGAGCTGTTGACTACGCGCGTATCGCTCAAGGAGCTGACGGACGCAATGGACACGGCCGTGTACGTGGCCGAGAAGTTCCCGTTGGTGGTGGATCCCACGGGCCAAGCCACGCGGTTCCTCAAGTACCAGCGCGGCACCATGCTCATGGCTGCCAACCCGGCTGACATGGCGCCTGACTCGTTGCGTCGCCATCTCGTAGGCGCGTTGAAGCACGGCTCACTGCTTATTGTGAACTTCGACGCGTTGGTGGCGCTGGAACTTGAGCAATTCTTCGCTCCCGACTGCTTCCCGCGTGACGTTTTCTCGCGGCACCAACTGTTCTCTCCTGAAGTCTTTGGTAGGCTGCTACGACCGAGTGAGGGGGATCCTGAGGTTACAGAGTTCGTTATCAATGATCATTTCAAGCTTGTGGTGCTCTGTCGAACTGAGGCGCCGCCACCTGCAACGGCCAAGGAGATGTGTGTCATCCATGTGCACTTGCCGTCGGAAGGAGGCAAGCCGGCCGGCAGTGCTACTGACACCGCTGACTTTGCGAAACTTCTTGGCGTGGCGAAGGAGACGAAGCGCAACAGTACTGAACTGGTGGAGGCTGCGTTTGATAACGAGCCGGAGACTGTCGTGAGCTGCCTCGACAAGAATTACGACCTTGAAAGTGAAGATGGCCATGGTCACACTGCGCTGTCTGAAGCTGCCTGTCAAGGCCACAAAGACGTTGTGAGCTTCCTGCTTGAGCGTGGGGCCGACCCAAACAAGTGCAACGACGAGAACCGGTCGCCATTGTATCGCGCAGCATACAACGGCCACCTTGACACGATCCAGCTGCTCTTGGATAGCGGTGGAGACCCGCGTCTGCGCTCGAAGCAAGGAGAAACAGCCTATGACGTCGCCAAAAACGCCGAAGCGCAAGCGCTCTTGGTGCAATGGAACCTTTCAAAGACTGACAAGCTGGTCGAAGAGCGCCGGAAGGTGATTGAGGCTAAATGGCAGGAGCGGATCACGAATTATGTGGAGCGAGAGAAGTTTGCCTTGATGCAAATTCACTCCGAGTTGTTAGAGATTGCGCGCGAAGGGAATGTGGAGGCGCTTGGGAAAAGGCTGGAACAACTCGCGGATGAAGCAGTGGAAACTGGAGAGCGTCCCCGAGCGAGTGCAGACATTCGTGACGAAAAGGGCAGTACACTACTTTCACTCGCAGCACAGTTCGATCATGTAGAAATGGTAGCCTTACTGGTCTCGAGGGGGAAAGATTTTGAGGTCCAAGCGCGTGAGATGGCCGCTGGTAGTGCATCCACGTCGCAGCAGCAAGCAGCAGCAAGAACAGCAACGCTAGCGCGAGTGTGGAAAGTCAACGTGAACTCTCGGGATTGCCGAGGATGGACACCTGTTGCCATCGCAGTGTTTCACGAAGCCAAGAAAAGTCTACGAGTTCTCCTGGACAACGGGGCTGACCCGAGTCTCAAGAACCAGTACAACAAGAACGCGTACTACTTCGCCAAAGACGATCTTGATGCTGCAAACAACATTGTAAAATCCAGAGCAGAGGTAAGGAAGGACGCTCGAAGTTACTCTTGTCAGAAGCTTGAGAAGCTAACGTGTCTCTAATTTGCCAGATTCGACAAGTTTTGATTGACTGGGAGAACGAGCACCGACCGACGGTGGTGACAACAGCATCCGTATCACCAGAGCAGCCACCTCCAAAAACAGGAAAAGCACGCCCCAAGAAAACTGCCGGGAAGAGCCCAAAGAAATCGGGTACAAGTGCAGCAGCTTCAGCAAATGCATCCAAGACTTCCACTACAAAGTCGGTTAAAGCTAAAAGGCCGCCAACTCAAACACCAAAGTAGGACACTTGCAAGCTTTGCGAACAAAATCTACTTTCCATTGTTTCACCACCAGCTTAGTCACGATCGATCACGCCGCGGCTGTTGGCAATAGCAAACGCTACCTGCTTCGCTAGCACGGCCTTGCTCGAGTAGGCTGGCAAATGGAGCGTGTTTGTGCACGTACGCGCGAACGGTAGAGCACGATCCACATCCAGATTATCAACGACTCGGCGGACAACCTCGAAGGGAGGTTTGAGCGCCTGGAAGCCTCCAGGCGGTAGATTCGGACAGCCCGTCGCGTACAGCAGGAACGCTCGGCGCTCTACCCCTGGCATCTCCTCCAACACCTCGAGGAAAAACTGCACGGGCTGGCTGTCCTTTGTGTATCCGTGCGCAAGCTTCGTTTCCTTCAACAACGACGCCACGTCCCACTTGATGTCATCCTCTCCGCATAGCAAGGCAAGCAGCTCGGGGACAAACAGAAGCCGTAACTTGCCAAACGGAAGCACTTCGCTGATGCCTTCGCGGAACGCTAGCACCTGCGCGTGGATTCCTGAGTCAAGCCACAATTCCAGCACAGCCTGTACGTACAGCGTCAAGTTGCTTACGGTCACAGTGATATCCTTCCCGCCGACAACCAAAGCCTCCTGCGTGAACGGGTCGATGAACGTGAACCCCACCGCATCCAACCAGTCGTGGACATCCATCTGGTCGATCTGGACATCCTGTTCTCCTGTGGCAAGCTTCTTTGAAGCCTTGTACATGGAATACAGAATTCGCCCGTGGCTCAGGAAAATGTCACTCAGCTCGTTCAATCCGAAACTTTCGCCGACCACAAGCTTCATAAACTGCGGAGAAAGCGGCAACGGGAGCAAACGCTCATCCATCAGCGCCTTGCCTGCTAACCTACCCATCATGCGGAAACGCTCAACAAGCTTGGTGCTTGGAGTGCGGTGGGGGAATGGGAACAGCCCGTTTGAGTGACGGATCACAGATCCATCGTCTGCAATGTCAACGGCAACATCACCCCCATCGACCTGTCGAGCTTCTGCTTTCACAGCTTCTGCCTCATCGCCTTCACCAGGTATCCAGTATCGATTCTTTTGGTTTTCAGCCACTGATTGCAGCGCATGGGCCGTCGTCGAGTAAAATGCAGCTGTGACGCCCGAGCCATATCCCTTTTCACCCACAAATACGACATCCAAGATAGCTTTGCGCTTCGCATGCATTTTCATCACAGCCTCCGCAGACTGCAGGATGTTGTCGCGATGTACCTTGACACGTTCTTTTGGGATAGGTGAAATGGAGATCTCTTGGTTGTAAATGCCAGCTCCCACCACGGAAGAGGATGAATCGGCAGAGCCCTCCTCAATGTTCAGCTGATTACGGAACCAGTGGAGCGACCGCGTGCAGCCAAACGATGTTGCGCGGAATAATTTTTCGCGAAGCTCTCGCGGGAAGAAGAACTTGCAATGAGTGACCAGCGCATCGCACCAGGGTGGATAAATACCACTACACATGGAGAGCACATCTTGCAACTGTGTCTCCAACTTATTATACAATCGCGGGCTGGTCCATAGTGCTTCATCGAGTGATGCCAAATCCGCGCGAAATTGGAATAAATAGCGGAGCAAGCGAACCGCACTTGCCACCGAGTCAGGCACAACAAGCCCGTCACGCGTACCACCACCCGCCTGAGAGGCAGTGATTCGACTTAGCCAATGAGATGCTTCTGTCGCCTCGTTCGCTTCCATACCATTAAGTGTGACAATACCATGAGACAACAGCCGCGTTGATGATCTCGCCTCCAATGCTGCCAAATACTCTAATGCTTCTACCCCAGAGCCCGAAGCAGCATTACAGTTCGAGGAAGATTGAGATTCCCACTCGACTTGAAAATCGCAGTAGAGTTTGTACGTCAGCTTCCACGGTGATAAAGCTGCATCCCCCGAAGACGAACTTGTGTCATTGCAATTAACATTGCTTTCAGTTCGAGCTCGATACTCTTGGCGCAGGTCCTCAACACATTTCAGCATATTCTGGTCTGGAGGGAAGCCACGAAGTACCACAGGCTGTCGCAGCATTTTACTGCTGGACATTTTAGCAACCTTATCTCCGGCACTACCACTGGTAGTGGGTGAAACCTTTTCCTCTTCATCATCCCCACTGCTACTGCGAGACGCACTGACAGTCAACGATTTTTCCGAGTATCCTCGCGGCTGCAGGAACTTGAGTAGCTGCTTCGACTTAAGAGCATCTTTACATTCGTGCACCAGAAGTGAAATAAACCCATCAGGCTTCAGTAGTCGCCGATTCGTGACGGGGTCTGCAAACTTGGAAAAAAGAACGCAATACTTAGCGTTTGATCCGGTGTTGGCATACTTCGTATGCCCATGTACTGCCAGCATGAACGCGATAAACTTTTCAATGTCCCAAGGAGCTCCATCAAGCACGGTCTTTTGCTGAGCTACTGGTGAAAGCTTCCTCCTTTTCTTCTTTTGCGACGCCCCTGACATTGAGGTCCCGCTGAACGAATTGAAGATGTCTAGCCAGACCTTACGAACGCCAGATTTTGTCTCGAATCGCTGCGAAGATGGGTTCAACTGGATGAAAAGTGAGGCTGCAGGCGCATCCTTGGTTATCGTACTCTTGTCGACACGATGTAGACCGAATTCAGATGACACTACAATCCGATCTTGAGTTGCAGCAGTCCCATCACATTTTCGAAATCCAACCACCAAGTTGACTTTTGGTAGCATCGAACAAGTCATTTTTGGTTTCGCTCCTGCAGGCTTTAAAAGCTCTTGTAGCGTTGACAAGCTTTCTTCGGTCATTTTTCCTCGCGATGAAGATTCCCGCTGTCTGGTTATCCTCGCGCTGGAGGACGAAGACGCGGAAGTTTCTTCTTCGGTTTGTATTTCGCTGCCAATAGGCTCGTTTGGCGGAAAACTCGATTGGGAGCCGTGGGCGCTTGTCGAAGACTGCTCGGCTGCGTCAACATCGCTCGGCGCGTTAGATACATTAAATGTAGAGCTACGTGAGATCAAGTTTCGAAGTTGGTCCATCGTCGAGCCTGAAGATCCTAGTCCACTTCCAAGTCGACTTTGCTGTAACGACCCTGCCACCCTCTCAAAAGCGCGATTGATGGCAGAGTTGTTGCTGTCTTGACCATTCGGTCCACCACCAAAAATTCTACTTGCCCCACCGCGCCCTGATGCCATCTGCAGTGCTGCCAATAAACGCGAGGGGCCGCGACCTGACGAGGCACCACCACCACCAGCGAAGTTTAGAACTCGGTCTTGATTCACCTTCACTGCGATAGGTGATTGTGCCGACCCAAACGAAATTTCAACAAGAACAGAGGTAGAATTACGGATGGAATCCAACCCCGAAGGAAAGCTTTTGATGGTTCCTGCCACGCATAAATCCTTAGCACGCGACCCGGAAGGAGGCAAAATCCACACCCGATCTCCAACACTGCCGGCCAACAATGAACTGTCCCGAGCAGGGAACATTCGCCGAATACTCATCGCCTCAATTCGATCACCTTCGCTCCCAGATTTAGGCGTAGCCGCTAGATGTGGCGGAAAGTGGACCCGATCCCTTTTTACCCGACTTTCCTCGATACCAGCACTAATTTTCACATCCAACAGTTTGCTCGCCGTGTTGCCTGCCTTCGGCGGATTCGAGGAACTATTGTGAACGCGAGTGACTTCTCCCACAGCGCCATCGACCTCAACTACACTCCCGACTTGGGGCTGCAGCATTCGAAGGCGTAAGGACTTCACTGGCACCTTGCCGATAACTCGGCTGTCAGCTAGAAGTTTCACTGAATGTGTATCCTGAGCTGCCAGCATTTTTTCGCTTGCCTCTCGCTGTCCTTCACTTAATTTACGGACCTCGCCAGACTCGTTCACAAGTACTGCCGCATACCAAGCTCCTGGTAACCTTGGCATTTTCAGCACTCCTTCATTTTTCACCTCCACTTGGCATGCATCTTCACTATCAAGTTGTTGTAACTGCTTTTGAGTCGATGATTTCCGCTTGCGCTTGTTGTTTTTGCGCTTCTTTTTCCCATCTGTGTTGCCACCACTGCTAGAGGCGTCAGGCGAACCAAAAAGTGTTAGATCCAACGCAATGTGTTCGTATACATCGACGCTTCCGATTAATTTGCACTGGGAGTCATGAAGCACCAGCTCGGCTAGCTCATCGTCTGTACCGCCAATGGGTTTGACGAGGTGGTGAGACCGCATATCATCGTACCCCACAACAAAGAATTTTCTCCATTTTCCGTCCACCACTTTTTGGATAGAGTGTCCCACCAAGTTGAGGTACAGCAGCGTCAAGTCAGAATCAATGACGGGCATGCACCGTGACACAGTCCTCTCAAACGACTGGAAGTGGGTTAACGGTGATGCGTGAATCGATTTACCCTTCGAACGAGGGGTACCGCCATGCTGTTTATCGCCTGAGTCTTTGTCACCAAGCCTCATAAACGCAATTCTCAGCTGTCTGGTGAGCGGGTAAAGCTCCCTTCCCTTACCAGTGTTAAAAGACACCAATGGGAAAGCCTCTTCTTGCGTAATGATGCTTTGCAGCCGAAAAATCAAGTGCTTTAGAGCTGAAGGATAGCGCTCAAAAGCGTGCATTAGCGCCATTGCCCGGGTTTCATTTAGCTCGCCTTGCGGGGATAAATATTGAAGAACCGCCGGCAAAAGTTCCGATTGCTTGAACTCGAACGTTGTGATGGAGTTTGGCTGGTCAAAAAGATCAACCAAATCTACCAATATCAACTCTTCGTCGCATGATGCAGACGCGTCAGTAAACTCCTTCAAGCGTCTCGCAAGGTTTCGAAGTTTGTGGAGGTGAAGCATGCCGCTTTCAAGCATGTCGGCACGAAGCGATTTCAGCAGATCAAGCCCTCTCCCGAAAATTGTGTCACGGCGGCTGCGGGGGAAGGTTCCATCGTACGTAGTGCTAACCCAGCATGCCGATGCACCATTTAGCTGCTCGATCTGCTCACTGATGCCTCTTCTCTCGATCTGATGAAAGATCGATGAGTCTTTCGACGATTTCCTGACCATGGCTTGCAAGATACGGACTGCCAAAATAAACGACGCCAAATTAGAATTGTGCGCGGCCGCTGCTGTCCCTCCAGAATGATTGTTGCCCACTGCTAAAGACAAAGATGTTGCTGTAGCATTGAGCTGAGAAGTCACTGCGTTTGAGATCGCCTGGTGGCACTTTTTGCCTTGCAACAAGAAGTGGACTGTATCCAAAATGAGCACCACATCCACTTCTTTTAAAGTGCGAATAAGCCGTGATGGTGCCATTTCCAGCACGCATGCCACAGTAGAGATAACAGAACGCTCCACATTTTGGATGTCCATGTCGTGTAGCACTGCTAGCAGACATTGTGTAATGGCGAGACTAAACCCATAAATATCATCAGTTGTGGCGCTGAAGCCTTTTTGCTCCAAGACTGCACCTTCCTCCTTGAAATCTTTATCGCTTCCACTTGATGCACGCCTGCGTCGGGTGGAGCTCAAACTGCCGCTACCAGTAGAATCTTGCCGGTCTTCCTCAATCTTAATCTCTGATTCAGACGCAATTGAATCGAGGCGGCGTTTGCTCGACGACGTCGCCTCGCTTGACATTTCATCGTCGCAGTTGGCCATATCCTCTTCACTAGGGATTTCTTCGTTATCCATCTCATCGTCACGCGCGCTATCGAAATCTTCATTTTCTTCCTCCTCGTCATAATCCATGTAGTAGCCCTCTTCACCTTCGAGTTCATCTTCATCGATATCATCCTCATCTCCGTACTCATCATGGTCTGATGGATAAAACCACGCCCGACTCCTACTCGTGGACAGCTCGTCACTCTCCGACAAGTCACTATCATTTTCGCGCATCCTAGCACTTCCCTGGTGAAGCTCTAACAACTTTTTTATAGGCGACGGAGATGCCACAACTGAGCTTCCCTCAATCGCAGTGTTGTCGGCTGAGTTCACAGCATCCATGATGGTTTTATTGTCTCGATCTTTCGCTTGGACACGTGCTCCACATTGTAACAAAAAGGAAGCGACGTCACAGCGACCTGTCTTGGCTGCTACGTGTAGAGCGGTACCACCAATTCCTAGTTGGTGAATATCAGCACCTCGCTTAAGAAGGAGTCGGACCATTCCAAGCGACGCACACTCAACTGCAACATTGAGTGGTTTGTCGATTTCTTGTCCGTGAACGTCAAACATTTTCGGAAAATTCAAGTCTGCACCGTCCTTCAAAAGAACATTCACAGCAGGAATCGAATCTGCTCGAATAAAGTCTAGCAGTAGCGTTGATAGTACATCCGGATCCGGCAGTGAGTTCACCCGTTTACGATTGCGGCAACTTCGAGGGGAGCGTGATGTTGAACTACTAAAAGCAGAAAATGCTTGCTCGCTTGAAGCAGGCACATCCATTGAGTTGCGACCCGAGTAATTTTGAGAACCCAACGAGTGCTTTCTGCAGACAACCCGAGTTAGCATTGCAGTCAAATTCAAGACGTTGCTTCGAAGAACTGTTGACGAAGACTGCAACAGTGGCAGCATACCACTGAACAGTTCCGTATAAATCTTTTCTTGTACGAAGATGCTGACAAGCTGAGGACGATTGTCAAATAAATGAAGCAGAAGCGAGACCATTGAAAGCCGCGAATCTTCCGATTCTTCGCCACTAGCGTTCACCACGACTGCAACAAACTTGTGCAGAACTTCGGGGGTCACAAGTTTACCAATCATCTCTGGTTGGTCATAAGGCGTCCGATGAAATATAACTAGCAAACATTTCGCTGCCTTGACATGCAACGGAATGTGTTTGTGCTGGAGCACATGTCGCAAGAAGCTAACCAACTTCGTCGCTAGTTCAAGCGTGAGTTGCCCCTCTTGTGTAGCTTTAATAGAAGATGCCAATGAGATGGTCGTTTTCAGAGCAATAGCTTGTCCGGACGGGCGGTGTCTTTTACTGGGTTTTCCACTCCATCTCAACTTCATGCAACATTTTTGCAAAATACCAAGCGCTGTCATCACGATACTCGGATGGAAACCACCATCCTTTTCTTCAGCTCCATCCACCAGGCGAAGTAAGAAATCCAGATAACCGACAAAATGTCCATGCGCCAGCAGCTCTCGCAGAGCAAACGCCTCGGTGCTACACAAACTCGATAAGCCACTCAAGCACTCCTCCACAATCATTTGTGTACTCTTTGCATCACCAGAATTTGGAGTATTTGTCTTGCTCTTGCTCCTCCAAGCTAAGAGATCAGTGATGTACAGTCCAACAATCTCTACCATCTTTGACCGCGCAAACATGTGCCGATCCATCTTCATCAGGTAATTAATCGATTGGACTGCTAAGAGCCGAACTTCCATGGGATAGGTCTGCTCATGCCCACGGAACATGTCTGCTAAAACTGTCAATAACTCCGGGTCTTTTGGTGTCTCTGAGGACGATGGCATCCCGCCACCGAAGCCGCGCATTAAAAACGACGGCCCATCAGCCCACTCGTTATCTGCTGACGCGTCCATCATCGCCAACGTGTGCGTCAATGTTTGCAGAGTATCCACCAAGCGACTGTTCCTCGGTTCCAAAATCAGCTTCTTCAGCTCGTAAATCGAGACGCCATAGGCCATCTTGGCTCTCTCCTGCAACTTCTTCTCACGTTTCCGTCTATTCCGTTTCTTGAGAAGCGCCTGCTTCTTCTCCTCTTTGCTTTTCTTCTCGTCTGCCGCTACTTTTCCACCTTTACGCGCAACCTTCGGGCACTGGACAAAACATTCTGGACACGCGAGTCCTGCCGCGAGCGTATCGCAGCTCTGGCAGATCCACGCGTCGCCTTCCTCCTCTTCGTCGTCACTGTCTCCTTCATCACTGTCATCTAAACTGTCGTCGCTTGAGGACGAGAGCGAGTCGTCTCCGTCCTTCCCCGAGAGTCTCCCAATACAAAGACCTGGAGGAGGCCGCGGGTTCAGCGTCCCGCACACCCCGCACACGCGCATGGCCGCCGGGTTGACCATCGTGCAGGCCGCGCAGCTCCAATCAGCGGCGACGACGGCTCCACCGAGCGCTCGGGTGCTGGCAACAGGTGGCGAAGGGTTGGCAGTCTCGCACATCTCGCAGAAACAGCGCGGGGCCTCGTTCAGGAACGTGCAGGCGGGACAGTTCCAGTTCTTGGGGGTCTTCTCTTCTTTTTCTTCTTCTTTCTCTTCTCCTACTTGGGCCTTGGGCGGGTCCTGCGTCTTGCGCTCCTCGTCCTCGCTGTTGCGACTGGCGCTGCGCTTACGCTTGCCGCCACCGCGGCGTTTGCGCCCGCCTCGGTTGGGCGCGCTCGTCTCCATGGAAGCGCGGCGGTCCCTTCTCTCCGTGCGGTTTTTCCACAATTGCAGAGTGTAATTGTGGCTGGCTGCGAGGTCGAAATGGTGCGCTTAGGTACGAATGCGCAATTAAGACGACTTCAACGTGCAGGCGAGGGATTTCCGCTTATTTTTTTATTTGCCTGTGGCATTCCAAGAGATCGAGCGCATAATTCGCATCGATCCCCATGACGAAGAGGCCAGCTCCGAGTTGCAAACTGGTCTGGGTCGTCCTCCAGCATCAGAAGGCGAGTTTATTATCCCCGTTAGCGCCCATGTATATTTATCGGCTGCTACTGTTTTGGATGGTGCTCGCTAACTTTGACTTTGGTGGCGACGGAATTAGAGCTGCTGGTTGTTGTGGGTTTCGTACAGCAAGCTGACGCGAGCGGCCAGTGTTAACGCTTATTCACGACTTCATGGCGTCTCCCGTGCGGCGAGGTAGCGTTGGATTGGATGGCGCTGAGTCACAGTACTGCGATCTCTCCGTATGTGCCAACTTGCTGTACCTCTGGCTCCCACAATGATGAAGCTGACAGGTTTGTGCTACAGGGGCGAGGACTGACATCCGGGCAGATTGACCGAACTCTGCGAGTATTTGCGACGGCCGACACGATTGATTTGTCCAACAACGAGATCGATAAGGTCCCGACGTCAATACCCGCAGAAGTCGTGACACTGGACATTTCGTTCAACGTTATCGCGAGCATTCATGGTATTGAGCGCTTGAAGTTTGTGCAGGAATTGCACCTTGCGTTCAACCGCCTGAACGACGTGTGCGCGCTCGAGTTCTGTCCACGCTTGGTTCGCATCAATCTCAGTGGCAACAGGTACTGTACAGCCTCAATTCGCTTTGCCGGATATGCCTTTAAAACAATATCTTCTCTAACGTTGGCTGCGTGCAGACTCATGAACACAAAAGGACTTGAGACGCTCGAATACTTGGAAACCCTCGATATTTCTGACAACCTCATTGAATCGTACGTACAAGACGCCCGCGATTTAGATGTTCAGCTGATCCGTCCTGTTAACAATCCATGGCATTATGTTTTCTAACAGCCCCGAAGCTTTGCGACCACTTTCGCTGAACCAAAACCTCACTCATATTACGATTAGAGGGAACCCGCTCAGCCAAAAGCCTGGATACCATGTTCCCATGCTGGATATGATCCCCAGTCTACTCATGCTGGATGATAAGAAGATGCGAAGCTCGACAAAGTACCAGACGAAAGAGATCACGGCGACCAAGTCTCTATCTTACTGTAAGGTAGCAGCGCACAATATTCTCGTTCTTTGTTTTCACGCTGTTAACGAATCTGAGGATTTCTTGTCGATCTTGTATAGCGCGGATTTACGACGACAAGAAGCAATTTGTGATCCACAAGCAAACTCGTTCACGTCCTGCCACCACCGTTCGACCACTGCTTCCAGGAGACCCAGCATCAAAATACGACGGCACCATGTTCCTGCCAGCCCCGATTGAGCCCACTCACGAACGAGCTCGAGCAAGCGTTCAGAAGTACTACCAGATACCCACAGACTCATCACCGCCGCCACCAGCGCCCTTTTCGCCCGTCATGTGTAAATCCCGGTCGCCCCCCAAGTATCGTGCCGCGCCTTACTTGAGCATGTATGACCGACTTGCACAGTCAAACGGCATTCATGCTAAGAGACCCATTACCCCGCCCGTAAAACCAATCTTGAACCCCAATCCAACCTCAATCAAGCGCGAGGCTACAGGTTTGCTGAGACCACAGAGCGAAGGCCAGCATACCACCGCTCGCTCACAGAAATCAGTCGCAAAGCTGCCCAACGAAGGCACCCGAGGTACGAAACGATACCTTCGCGGTTTCTAAAGTCCTCGTGTCAACCGTACATGCTAGTACTGACCGTGATATTACTGTAATGTTTACCAGGTGCAAGTACGCCAAGGCATCCATCGGCTTCTCGAAGTGCCGTTGCTCATCAAGAACGGTGGCAGGAGCCACAACAGCGGCAGCGACGGACACAGCCAAGTGTGTCGAGTTCAACGACCAGAGGCTCATTGGTCAGAACTGAGACCCCACCCACTGGTCATACTCTGGACGACAAGCAAAGGAATGTGTTGAGTGTGATTCAAAACCTCATTCAGCACAAAAGACAGACACTAGCAACGCTAGGGGTACACAAGGCTGGCGCAGCAGGGGCTCCAACTCACCCGCGCGAGTACAACATAGCAGGTCAAATAGTGCGGTAGTGGTAGAAGACAAGTTAAATAAATATCGGATTAACATACTTCTACCAATTCGCTCGATCATATCACTCACCCAAGATCTGCCTCACACGCCTCAGCACCAAGAAGTTCCATGCAGTTGACCGTCGGGAAGTAGTGAAGGCGATCTCGGGAAAAATCCACGTATCGCAGGTCTCCAGGTGATAATGTCACGAGTTCAGCCTCTCGTCTTGAAGGGTTGGTTGCCAGTCCAAAAATGTTGGCGGCTGGGGGCTGAGAATCACGATGCACTCGAGAGTAAATGATCCCATCAGCCATTAGTTCTTCCAAAAGCGAGCGCATGTCCTGGAGACTGACAATTTTGCGCATTTTCTTGTGAAGAGCAGTATCTTGAATCCCAGGGCGGCACATGACGATATTCAAGACCTTGCGTTTCAGTTTGAGAGCTGTTCTCGTGTTGACACTTCCATCCAAATGAAGCCACGGGCGTGAAACTACTGTGCTTTCCTTTTCAAAAAGAAAATGCACTTTCCCCTCTGTTGACTCGCTTGAAATTCGATACGGGTGAAGTGTCCAGAGGTCTGCGAACTCTTGGAGTACAAAGCGGATGTGATCATATCCATTTACCTCCAGCACACTTCCTTTTCGTATCATATCACCCAACTCGAGCTGGATTAAAACGGTAGGTGGAGCGATGCATTCATCACTACTCACAATTCCAGACTTGGCGTATCGTTCGCACAGTTCGTTGAGTGTCAGGCCTGATCCAGTAGCTTCAGCTAGTGCAACAGCCAACCATGACGACAAAGAGTGCTGCGACGGGTGTGTCCTTTGCTTGGGTCTCATTTTCCAAGGAGTGGCTACGTGAATCCGCACGCTATCAGAAAAAGCCTCCATCGCCTTACTAGTTTGTGCTTGGGTTACCCCTTCCGAAACCCCAAACACAGATTTCACAGTCCAGTACTCCTTCAAAAAATCCTCCGGGAACACTCCGCCCCACTGCCGAGATAAATGACCCGCCAGACCGCTCACAGCCATTACTCGCTGGGTCTCGTTCGTTTCAGGAGAGTGCTTCCCCGGTGCTACAAATGACGGAACAAGGCGCGAGGATCCTAAAATCATCGACGAAAGAGCCACAATAGCCTGGCCTGGTGACATGTTGACTTCAATATCGTGCTCAAAGTAGCGTTCATTATCCTCCGCGACCATTGTCGCTTCGTCGATATTTTCGTTGACAAACGATAAATACTTAGCAGCCTCGCAAAATGTCCCCATCAAGTAGTGAGGGATCTTCAAACTTTTCATTTCGTATACCTTCGAGTGAACTTGGAATCCTCGCTGCTTTTGGTCCTTCCCTTCGTTCGCCTGAGGTGCACGCATAATGATTCCGGCCAACCATAAATACCTCCACACCAATTTCACCTCACTTTCTCCCCAGTTACTCATCACCATATCTGCCAGGACGGGGTAATAGCTCGACCGCTCGTGCATAATCACTTGCAATGCACGGCACAGGAGCGCTGCCAATCGTGGTTGCTGCATGATTGCAACCTCCTCATGAAAATTTCCACCAGGGTTCTTCATTTCCGTGGTTGTAAGTTTTGCTCGCTCAACCCTTGCTTGAATAGCCGGTGCTTCCAGCAGATCACTTACGCGTAGCATACACTCGATCGGCTTCTTTTTGAAAACTTTTCCCAGCTCCTTCCACGAAATCAGCGTACGGGACAAATTTGTTGTCCGAAACGCGACACGCTCTTCTCTTCGTTGTAGTGCTAGTGGCACTTCCACAAACCACTGGCAAGTCATTTGTTCAAGGTACAGATCTAGTAGCTTGAGATCCTCTTCAAGAGTCCACGTCAGAGTTCGGCGAGTTTTCTTCACACCAACGTGCTTGCGGAACTTGCTTACACCCGCTTCACTGGTATCAACCGGGGCCATAAACGCCGAGATCGAACCATTACTGGTTTTGGCAACCTTGGATCTCTTTTGCGAGGATTGATCAGAAACCGTCATTTCGGATTCATAGCGTTTCCGTTTGAGCACTTGGATAGACCCCGCAGCCGCTTTAGCTCTCGCAGTGCTGTTTTTCGTATTCGTTGTCGAGTGAGGCACCCACGCTTTTAGGGTGTAGATATTATGATCGGATAGAGGTGCCGACTGAATGAGTGCACCATCAAGATTGATGCTCACGCTGTTGGGTTCCCGTGATTTGGTTCCTAACCGAGCTCCCTCAACGCTCAAAAACCGTAGAGACTTCCAATACGCCTTTGCATCATCCGGCTCGTTGAAATTAAACTCGAGGGGTACTCGTCCGGCGAAGTGGTCGCTCTTGCTTTTGCAAGAGAATCCCGGCGCATACGCATACGAATATTCAGATGGAAGCTGATGCAGAACACTTGTTCCTTGCTTCACACTGATGTGCACACGACGCTTGATCTTAAACAAGCCCCCTGACAGCGTTGCAAACGCCACCCTGGAGACCACTGAATCGAAATCATCGGTGCCGTTGAAGAGACCACTCAAAGAAGTATCTTGCACAACCTGCAGAAGTCTCAGTTCAAGTAATACCCGCACAATCTTTGAAAACCGGTCTGCTTCACACCCCCGAAGCTTTTCTACGACTGGTTCGGGCAACGATTCCCACACTCCACCCTTACTAATAGTCAACCTAACGGTTGCTTCTTCGTGGTCAGAAAGCAATTCCGGTACGCCAACAAGCTGGATGTATTCCTTCACAGTCAAGAGATCCAGAACGTCCTTCAGCGCGAATAACATCTCTTTTGAACTGTCATGCGACGAAGCAGTATGAATGTCACCTTCCGCAACACGTGATTTCTCACGAGACTTAGCAGCCACTTCGTCCTCTGCAGAATTTTGATCTCTTAAATGTGCAGCTCGATCCCATATCAAGAGATGAAATTGCCGACACTTGTACAGCATACCGAAGAACATTCCAAGTCTGCGACTTTGTTTCTGTAGCTTCACCAATCCAAGTCGTGCTAGTTTGTAAGACGCTGCGCTATACTTTACAACCTCCTGGTCAATAGTCTCATGGGCAGGAGTTTCTTTCATCACGGTACCGACGCGGTGTTTTTGCCGATTAGTAACCACAACATAGTCGTCGTTATCGTGGTCAACAAGAGTTGCTTGGTATTTTCTCTGCTGTTCTTCCGCATACGCTTTCATGAACTCGCGGATTGCCTCACGACTGCGTTGGTACCCAAGTAGCACAGCGCATTTCACCTTCCGATGCGTTTTCTGAAGAACTTGCTTAGGCGGCAAAGTAATGTCCATTGTTGTCAGTTTCTTTTCCTCAACAAGTTCGTGAACAATACGTTGCACTGAGCGAATGTCCATCGTGCTCACGTCTGTTACTCTTTCCATCTCGACTAGGCCACTGCGCAATTGATGCAGCGACACAATCTTCTCCATTTGCACTCGCTTCATGATGTAATTCCTCCGTCTGTCAATTGTAGATGCCCTCATTACCCCTCTTGAAGCCTGGATCATTGAGCCAGCTTGGGCTTGTCCACTACTATCGTCAGTGTCGTCCTCTCTTTTAGGCGTGCTATACTTGTCAGATGAGCGAGTAACCCGCACGCCCACATTGGAATCAGTCGGGTCCGTGCTATTATCAATTGGGGCATGCTGGTCACTTTTATTCTGTTTCCCGGCAACCGGAACAAACATCCGATACATTGTGCTCTTGCCTAGCACTACTTGCTCCACGGAAATGTTGTAGTTCGAGATCAATCCCTGCGCCAACTTGTATGGCAGTTTGAATGTTGGAACACCCAACACATCTCGAAGCTCAGGAACTGTTGCGCCAACAGCATCTCGGTCTTGAATTGCAACAAACATTTGTTCCATGATCCCACGTTCGATAACAGGACGACCTGCAGTTATTGCATCAGGCCCAAGCTCCTCAAATGTAACAGGGGTACCTCGCCGCCGCCCGGACAAACCCGACGAATCAGTTGAGCCATTTCGTAGACGGACACACCACAGTTTCCGACCGATGTATTCATTTCCCGTTTTGCACCGTGTCATGAACAATTGCAATGGAAAGCTTGGTTTTGCACGCATCTGCTGCATAAAGTAGTTACGCAGTTGCTCCTGATGGCGTTTGCCGTAGCCCAACTCGCGCCCAATGTCAGCGAACACGCAAGTTCTTTCCCCTCGTGCTTTCATCATACCCACGATGACCTGTGCCAAAACTTCTTTTGGGAATACTTGCTCTGAAATTATGGCAGACGGCGACACCATGGATGCGTGAAATTTGCAGGCAAACCGCCGCAAGTGGACCATGTTAAATCGCCTCTGCTCAGCCGTGACAATGTTCTTTACAACGTAGTTTGACCCAATCAACATGTCTAGCAGGTAGTGGAGCTTCCGTGAATCTCCAAATAGTCGTGACTTCGTGAGCACCGCTGCATTCTCTCCGCGCTCTCTCGCGCGGCCAATAATCTCCAACAAATCGAACTGCGGTGATATAGTATCGATAGAGCTAGAATCCTGCACACCCAGGTATTTTAATCGTAGATCCTCGCAAGCCACAACGCCGAGCACACCGTCCCGATTACTCGTCACAGCTTCGTCGTAGCTCAGTCCACCTATATCCACCTCCTCTCCGAGGCGGAACCCCCGTGGACTTCGTAATACCCATTGCGTCTCATCTGCAGCATCTTCCACCTCCTTCTTAACTTCCTTTTCCTGCTGCTGCTGTCGCTCTGCCTGCTTGTTTGGATCTTCTTTCACTACCACATCATTATCCACTGCATCATCTCGTTCGTCCAAAATCACCAATTCGACCTCCTTATTCACCTCGGTGCTGCCTTGCCGCCTCCTCCTCACTCGACTAGCGCAAACACTTTTATCTCCTCGACTGTCAGAATCCACATCCGACAACCTCCTGCGCTGCTTCTGAGCCGCAATCCGCCTCATAGACGGCAACACCGGCTGCAAGTGCTGGTGCTTGTGTTTCTGGCGCTTGGACGTCTTATCTGCCTCGCCACTCCTCGTCGTCACAGCTGGCGACTCGCCGCTCGGACTGTTGAGTAGCGTGGTCTTCCACTTGCGCTTCCTCCTGGGCGTCGAGGCTTCCTCTGCACCAATCAGCGGCTTATTGTCCGGTGTCTTGTCCTCTAGCGGCCGCATGACGTGGAAGCTCAGCTGCGTCTCCATTCCTCGCAGCACTTTCCAGGCATAGCGACGGTAGGCCACGTCATCCTCCGGGTCCACGGCGTCGAACAGCTCGCGGAGAGGCATCCCGCAGCGCCCCTCGAGACCGATTTCCTCCAGACAGCGCGCTACGAACTGCGGCATGGAGCTCTTCAGGGCCATGTTCGGGCGCGAAGGGCTTGGCGCTTCTCTTCCAGTGCGTCAGAGACGTTTCTATTGGATGAAAACGATTTTTTCCGATATGTTGATTATTATAACGCAATTTGCGATATGTTGAATTCTATGAAATTTATTTTCAGAGCTAAGAGGACGTCATATTTTACAGAGCATGATGACCTGGTAATTTTTGTGAAAATTAAACTAAATATATACTGAGAATATTCAAAAATCATGTAAGCACCTGTGCAGTTACTTTTACAAAAAGTAATACCCTCTGGACATGATAGATTACTGGGATGTTGCTTGGCCGTCCACCTCAACGAGGCAGCCACGCTTCATCTCACTTTTCGATGTTCCTCCTTTTCTCCGGAACTTCCTAGTTCCATTTCTGCCCAAGTGTCGATGCCATGTCTCCACAAGTGTGGAGCTACCAAGAGGCGTTACCGCAACCGTAATTCGATCAGACGACAGCAATTACTGAAAGCATAGAGACCTAAAGCAACTACAACACAATTTGCGGTATGGTAATTTATTATAAATGACGTGGCCACGTCGCCGTCACCACCAGTGTTGTCTAAATATAGAGATTTCTACAACATGCCATATACATGTACACCACATCAGTGCGTGCACTACACGTCGTGATGTGGTACACATCTCACACACATAGTGATTCTTGGGAAGATCCAAAACCGCAACGATGGACGGGAGATCGCTGGCACGTGCGTTGCTGCGCGCGAGAGTCGACGAGCTCATGGACATGAACAATAAGCTGGAGAAGATTGGCAAGAACTTGGAAACGATACTGAACATTCAATTGGAGCTGGTGTCTGTAATTGAAGTGAACGAAGAAGACAGTTTCAGTTTGGCTTCAGAATTGGGCGATGCTGGTGTTATCCAGTACGACGCGCTATCTTTCGGAATGCTGCTTGAGATGGTAGTCGACAAGATGAAGAGACAGTAAATGTAGCAAACGGGAATCGCTGAATTAAAGCTTAATGCAGCTTCGACTATCTATTTGCTGTAGACGAACACAATAGCGTTTCATTCATTAGTTTTAACAAAATAAATAGCAGCAAGGCGTACGTACTTGTTCCAAAGCGCAACCAGGTGACGCGAAATGGTAGTATCCGAGAGTAGGGCGTTGTACTCGTCCAGCACCATGTATCTCAATGTACCGAGGTTGTACAGGCAGCACTCGTTCAACTACTCTTCCAGCGACGCCTTGCTTTCGGGGGTGACCTTCGTGGCCCGCGCGCCTCCACGAAGAATGTCCTCGGTACGGCCACTGGCCACGAGGTGCGCGGCGCTCTGCCGAGGAAAACCGTTGTGCCGAGCCACGGCGCGCCAGTCGCCCCCAGTGCGGAACGCGTCTAAAACGCGGTTGCGTTCTTCAGGCGTATGGGACTTCATCGTGGACGTTCGCGGAATAATGAAGAATGAGCCCTTCGGAGCCTTCGTGCGCTCCCCCCTACAACCTTGGTGCGCAAAGTATTCAGCGCGGGAATGATGTGGCGTGGGTGCACGACAGCCCCTCATAAATTTTGGCCAACTTTGACAGGGGATTAACTCACTTTGATTGCTCTTTATTGCCTAAATTGGGTGGTTTGTGCCTCCTAAAATAAAACCTGTCCACTTTGACTGGGGATTTGCTCACATTGGACGGGCAAAGGTGTAGATGACGTGGAAGAAGATGAGGACTTTGTGTGCATGAATATACAAGGGCGGCGATTGTCGGGTCGAAAAACGAGTGGGTTGAACTACATACTGGCTACGCTTGGCATCGAAAAGGACGACGACAGTGATGAAGATTTCGTCGTGGAAGAAGAAGAGGATGACGCGAGGAGCGGTTCCTCTTTCACGTATCTGGCGACGAAATTGAAAAAGCCGGTAAGACCCTGTCGCTTTATGTTTGAATGCTATCTTTGATTATAACGCTAGGTTGTGTGTCGTGCGTGTCATTAGCGTGCAAGCAACACAAGCAGATAAGCCAGCAGTTGCGAGTGAAATCGCCAGGTATTAATGTTAATGTTGCCCTAGGGTATGGTTGCTTTTGAATTTGCCTAACATTTCTCTTTTGTTTGTTCCCTTTTGGTAGAATCAAAGCCCAAGAAGAAGGAATCAAGCTCTACAAACTAAAAGCGACAGTCCCCACATCGACCACTCCCCCCTTCTGTAAAAAAAAAAGCCAGCGGCGCTATTCGAGCATTCCGGTGAAGGCAAGGGTGAAGCTCGTTTTGCTTGGAGCCCATCTACGAGGACGAAATACACGCCGATGAAACGCTCAAGCAAGCACCTCGATGAGATGAACGTAATGGGCGAAGGAGATGATGACATTGTGAATGTTGTACCACCATTTCGATCAAGAACGTCGATTAAGAGCTGGGACGAATTCGAAGACAACTTCAAGAAATACAAACAAAAGCACAATCTCAAGTTTCGTGTGCGCAGCTCTTGCTCGTCACAGTCAAGCAGGCAGCGCGTTTGCATCATGTGTATATCTAACTGCGTTTATCAATAATATTGAACTTGTACGTGTACGGATACGGGAACAGGTATGTACATGCAGACTCGTATTGAGTTGACTACGTGCAACAATGAGATCAACAAAGAGAAGCGGAATACGTTCGCAGACGTCCTGCTCGCCCACAACGAAAAGGGCGACTTGGTTGTCTACTTCGACGAGACTAACTACAATCTGTACACTAAGCGTACGCGAGGACGTGACAACAAGGGTAAGCGTGCTATAGAAACGTTACCCCCCTCGAAAGGGGCCAATTTGCAGATCCAGTGTGCCGTCTCCCCCGCGTTTGGAGTGGTCGCGTACAGAACTCACCGCGGCAGCATCAAAATGAAAACGAATGCTGCGTTCATTGAGGAGCTCTACAACATGGTCAACGAGTCGGACGTCAACGCGGAGGAGTATGCGAACAAGAAGATTGTCATCGTTTTGACAACGCTCCAGTGCATTCTCAAACAGAAGAGCTCGTCACAGCTCACGACGACTCGTACTGCTGCGCATCGGGCCGTAGAGCCCGATGTGCAACCCAATCGAAAACTGCTTCAGTGCCTTGAAGGCGCACATCAAGCAGTATTTGGCATTGATGAGGGGGGAGATGAACGAACCACGCACGCAGCCCATCAGCACTGACATTCGCATCTCGAAGACGGAAGTCCGCATGCAGTTGCTCGAGCGTGCAGCTCATGTGTGCATGCCGCGCATCACCCAGGGCATGGTGCAAAGGACGGAGCTCCACGCAGCCAAGTTCGTCAACGCGGCAAGCCGCATGGAAGACATGGAATCGGCCAGTAATTACGTCTGCAGCTTTGTTGCTGCCCACTTTGACAGGGGATTAGGAATCTAAGTTTCGCCGGTATTCTGCGTAAGAAGGTCGTTTTTCATATAGGCGATGGACTCTATCTAGCCACGCAAATGTCTACGTGTTCTACCATGCATGTTTCAACACATTAGGGTGAAAATACTCGCGTTAGCTTAAGATTGCCATGTCGATGGTAGGTAGTACCGTGACTATCGATCACAGTACTCGTTTGGCTGAATATCCAATCGGGCAGCGACACGTGGACCTAAGAGCCAATCGCTAGCTTCCAGTGAAGCACCGTAAACATTAAGACGTCCGTTTCATTGTTGTTCCTTGACAAGCTCGCTTCAAAGATAGAGGGACGTTTCTGGATATTCTGCATGCCCGGCGACGCATTCGCTCAGGACTATGCCTGGTCGCGGAAGGACATGGTGCGCCAGGTGAACGACGACAAGTTTCTACGTAGCCGCCGAGGTAAGGAAGGAAAATCTATGAACGTGTTAACTACGTCATTAACCCCTTGGTTCCCGACGTCGCAAGTTATGACATTACATTTTTGTTATGTCGTAAGTTACGACATTGAGAGTTGGACAATAGAAATTGGCTCGACCAATGATTTGTTCAAGTCAATTTCGGCCGCCCCAAATATATTAGACCAAAGAAGAATTTGAGAAAAACCAAGGGAGTGAACAGAGATTGGACAATAAAGAAGTTGGGTTGGGGTCCGAACGCCAGTTGGAGGGCCAGAGGCCACTCATTCGAGAATTTGCTGGATGGCGCGCATCCGGGCCACCCCCCACACGAAGACTGCCGCTGTCGCCGCCGTCGCCCGTGACATCGACTTTCCACATATCTGGCGCCAACTGCGGGCGGCGGGGTGGACGTACAAGCGGCCGAGCGGCCTCGCGACAGAGGGGAGGTACGTTAGTCCCGATGGTGCCGGCATATACGTTGGAGAGAGCGCACTAGTGGCGCACGCGTTGAGCTCGGGACTATTGGACGAAATCAACAATGCTGCAGCGACCCGGACGTCTCCGGCGGCCCGGACGACAACTGCGGCGACCCCGACGACGACGACTGCGACGACCCGGACGACGACTGCGGCGACCCCAACGACGACGACTGCGGTGACTCCAATCCCAAGTGACGCAGTGAGTGAGGGTGCGTCGCAAATCGACAAGAATATCGCCCTCTCCCAAGGAACCTTGAACGCGTTGTTCGACTCGGATGGGTCACCTGACTTCGAGCTGTCCCAGTCTGCTGTTCCGCGGGCGTTTGACCTGCTCGCGAGCGACATTCAGTCCGATGTGTCGCAGCAAGAGGCGGCATTGAACTTGCAGTTTCTGTCGGAGGCGTCTGGTCTCGGCAGGGGCGAAGCCAATGTGCCGGTCCCGACAGGTCGTACGCTACGCCCGCGGACCGTGAAGAAGGACGTCAACTACGTCCCTGAGGACGAGGACCCCAGCGACTACGAGAGCTTCGACTCCAGTGAGAGCGAGGGCGAAAACGTCGGCGAGGACTAAGACGAAGAGCCAGAGCGTGGCGTTCAAGACGAAGACGACGATGTTCTGTCGGAGCTCGACGCGGTTGAGATGGACGAGGCTTTCATTGCCTCGCTGATGATCGGGACCGACACTCTCAGTAAGCAGGCCAAGACGCAGCGCGAGGATGCACTGCTGGCAACTTTGGGCGATTCATGGGTCGCAACCGGTGCCAGGACGTTCTTCGCGACCTGCACTTCGTCGACAATGAAGCTGAGCGCTCCCGCCGATAAGTTGTGGAAGCTCCGCCTAGTCGTCGACAGGCTGCAGCAGCGCTTCCTTACCGGTTGGTCCCTGCCGTCGGTGTTCTCTTTCGACGAGGGCGTCCTTCCGTCAACTTTGAAGCGGAATACCACACGCATGCTTATACCGGACAAACCTCATAGGTACGGGTCCAAGATGTTTATGACGTGTGACTCGAGGACGGCGTACTGTCATAGGTTTGTATTTTTTGCTCATATAATGTCGTATGTTACGACTTACGTATTTAAATCTGACTGTCTATGTTGTATCTGATTCGATTCGAGCTGTACACTGGTAAACGCCGTACTGGCGACAGTGTTGACGAAGGGTTCGATCGCAAGACCGGTGCTGCAGCTGTGATTCGGAATATGAAGATCGTGCTGGGCTCGAACACGCGGCACCAGTGGCATGCCGTTGTAATCGACCGTTTCTACTCGTCGGTCCTACTTGCTATCGAGCTACTTGGCATGGGGGTGTACGGGATTGGCACAGCCGGCTCGGGTACGACGACAGCGTGAAGGAGAGCAGCCAGACCCGACCAGCAATCATACCCCGTGGCACGTTCACGTTCTCCCTCTCAGTTGCTGTCCCCAACATGATCGCCTTCCACTGGTGGGACCGGAAGCCCGTGCACTACCTGTGCACGGGATCGGTGATGTCAGAGTCAAGCATCGGGAGGAAGATCAAGCTGATCGGGCCTATCACGGTTCCGTGCCCAGGTGCGGTAACGGACTATCAGCGCTGGATGGGCGGAGTTGATCGTGCACATCAACTCCGCCTACAGCGGTACTCCCTCCAAACGTCGACTAAGCTTAAGAAATACTATAAGAGCTTATTCCTCGGGTTAGTGGACATGGCGCTAGTGAACGTGTACCTCTCGCACAAGGAGGCCGCGACGATGGCGGGGACGCCGCCGATGAAACGCGGGGTGTGGTTCTGCGTCCTCCAAAACCAGCTCCTACAACTGAAGCCGCAAGACTTTGCCGGAGTGGTCGCAACCCCGCCGATCGGAAGACAGAAGCGCAAGCGAGCGCCCGTTTGCCACATGCACGCGCCTGAGAAGTCCGAGGATTGGGTGACCATGAGCGGCGTACAGAAGTACAGGCAGCGCTCATGCAAGGTCTGCGCGCTGCTACGGACGGACAGGACGAAGAAATCTTTTGCCACGACCTACTTCTGCGAGCTATGCTCTCTCGACGATGCCAAGTGCTGGCTGTGCAACAAAATACGCCGCGAGTACAAAGGCGTGGCGAAAACGTGCTTCGAGATATGGCACGACGACTTTGACTCGGGCGAGTCGATCCCACCTACTTTGGGGAAGAGAGTTGTGCTGCGGCGCCCAGGGAAGGAAGCAGGTAAGCGCAAGAAGACGCGTCATGAACTGCAGCTTCGCGAGGGTAGCGAGGGTGAAGGCGGACGAAGACGTGAATGAAAGTGAAAACGTTTGATTTATACCTGCGTGTCTCGTGATGAGTTTCTGCTTTTGTCAAATCGTAATGCACGCTTTCTTGAACCAATGTACTTTTTTCTCTTAGTTTTTCCCACTGACTGGCTTAATCGAGAATATTTTTTACCAGCTCTGTGCCTGACGGTGGT
>AWVV02004830.1:0-32541 GCA_000500205.2 Phytophthora lateralis | reverse complement strand
CTGTGGCAGTCCTGCAATGTACCTGTCAATGCAGTCCTCCATTTTAATACGACTGAATCTGCGCTTGATGCTGGCAATAATGCCCTGGCGACGTGCACGCAGTACGCCACTGCAATAAATAATGTTGATTCTGAGCCGTTCATTTACTACTGCAAACTTGCAACATGCATGCATGCATGTTTCCCGCAAGACGCCAAATTTACCTTAGATCAGTACTAGCTCGCAGCAGCAGGAGCAAATCTTCTGCAGATCCGTACTATCTGTGCAAGGTAAATCGCTGCACGCAGTTCTCCCTTTGTCGGGGAACTCTGTAGTACATATAATGCAGACTAGACGAAATTAATCATACATGTAGACGGGTTACACCCCCTCTACATGTACCGGCAGTTATTGACCCAATACCAGCAAAGTTTTACTTCATCAGTTCCCCCTGCATTTTTGTGTGCATTTTACATGTAGTAGTACCGGCGCTGTGTAGTATCACGTTTAGCGACAGCTTTGGGGCGGGAAGATGCCATATGGATTTCACAAGATAGGATCGTGGAAAGCTGTACTACTGGTAATGACAGTACGATTATAAACGTTTAAACCTTTCGGACTGTTTATACAGTTTAGACAGTGTGTTTAGTCAGACTCGTAATTACGCGTAAAAAATTGACTTGGTTTCGGTAAGCATGCAAATGATGACGGCTGAATGGGTGCACCCGTCCGCTGAATGCGTGGCGTTTGGGTACACTGTGCCGCTGGAATAAACGGTCACCGACCTGTGTTTATACACCTTATAAACTGTCAATTGACCCGTTATTACGCGTTTGTTGGAATAAACGTTTATACGCCCGTTGCCAGCGGCATACGAGATAGGAATTGGGAGATGCAAAACTGTACCTTTCGTGACACTGCGCACTGCAAACCATTCCGGATGAGCTCAACTTTGCACAAAGACACCGGATTACAGCGGTGCACCTCGTTTTTGGCACCGCTATAAACATATAACCTAGGATACACGTAATATATCGCGATTTGAGCGAAAACTAAGTCAAATCAGATCCTGAGAAGTAGTGTTTTCGCGATGAAGATACCAAAAAAGAGGTGCACGACTGTACATGTATGTGCAGTACTTGTACCCTGCACAGCACCTCATTGTGCAAAACTTGAGACTTGTATGCATTGTGGTTTAGAGCCCAAAACTTACCGAGTGGAACATAGCAAATACACTAGCTTGGGATGAGGAGAACGGATGTTATTCCCAATCATGGGTAAAGGCGGTCGAGTGCGACGAGTGTAGCCACAGCAAGCCCGCGCGAACTTCGCGGTGAAGGTGCAGGATCGAGCGGTATTTGCGGAGGCGGTCCTGGTGGCGTGCTCCTCAGTGAGCCAATCATTGCACTCACCCGTGGGAGATTATTTTCCCCCTCAGGAGCGCCCTCCGTTTCAGATATGAATGTCGCCCCCTCCTCTGCGATTCTATGCACATTCACATGTACAGACTACGCGCAAGCGCAATCAATATACCAACATGTAACAGTAGCCTTTCCGATGATGTGACTTGTCATTACCCATTTTTTTGGTATACATGTACATGTGTAATAAGCTAACGTACGATTAAAAAAAAGGATATCCAGAAACATTTCACTTTTGGTACTCATTGGGGAGCACTAAGGGAGCCAGAGTATAGCGCCTCCTGTGTGTCCTGCACCAGCCCGCCGGAGGGTTATTAGTAGTAGTTCGGCAAACTTCCAACGCCTGGAAGACAGCGCCTGCCAAAAGGCACGATACTTATGTATTTTCCTGTCCAAAAGTCCTCAGTGATTCCAAGCAGAGGCAATGGTGTTGTGTTTGTCCATAATACTTGCAGTAACCCCACTCACAGCTGCAAAATCGATGTTGGAGCGTGCACCTCCACGTGCAGCGTGTTTGGCCCAGTATGGAATGCACTTCATCGCATTTCATTAACTGAGGAGCGATTCTCAGTTGTGATGTCCGTTACACTAGCAATGCGTACTCTGCTCTGTATGGATCTGGTGTTGCATCTAGATCTAGTTGGTTCTTTCCGGAGACGACGGCCAGGCGAACGTGACGCGATCGTGCGTGCACCAATTGCGGCCACAAGGAGCACGATAGGAGAATCTGGCCTTCAAAATTGTGTACATATGCTGCGAGTTGGTATTGGTGGGTTTGATAATTCACGGGTAAGTTGAGGCTGTGATCTAAGGTGAACAATCAGGGCTCCTCATTTTGCATCAAATAGTTCAAAATGCGAAATGGGTCTGGATAGTTCTCATATTTGTGCAGTCTCCATTTTCTATTTGAAAATAAAAATGTGGAGGAAAAAAACTGGGATGATCAGGTCAGGATTACGGTGATCCATTTCCATCTGGACAGGTGGCGACGATGGTCAAATGTCCATGTAGGATTTGCTGTTCGCGTGCTTGCGAGCACTCGCGTCTCATTCTACAATTTACTTCGCTGGACGCACTTCGTAGCAAAGTCTAGTCATGCGTGCGTGCTTGGTCGTGCTTGCGGCTGCGTCCGCTAGCAATTTGGCAATGGCTGGCACCGCGTCCGATCACTGGACAGCAACTGCCTCGGTGAATGGTTTTCAGCTGCAAGGAAGCAGCAAGCGCTTCCTAAGAAGTTATGACATGAGTGACCTGGACGTGAAGGAGGACTCCGGCGAAGAAGAACGAGGCATTGATGTAACGAAGCTCGACGACGTGATTAATGTGGTGAAAGGCGACAAGGTGATCGATGCGGCGAAACTCGACGACGTGATTAATGCTGCGAAAGCCAACAAGGTGATTAATGCGGCGAAAGCCGACGACATGGTTAAAGTCGGCAAGGTGGCCAACGCGGCGAAAGCCGACGACGTGATCGATGAGACAAAACTCGACGACTTGTTAAGTCCTGATAAAATCGCGCTTGCACTGAAGGATCCTGACGAGGAGATGGCTCTTTTTGCGCAGTGGCACGAGAGTGAAGAGCTGTCGCAAGCGATTCTTAAACGGCTGCACGCTAACGGCGGCTTTTTCAAGAACAAGGACATTATCTTCAGGTATAACGATTACAGGACCAGATTTGCTCACAACAAACAACTCACCCCCTGGTTGGATACGAAGACACTCGATGCAACATTAAGTGCGCTGCAAAAGCATGGTTTCAAAAAAATGAGGGAGCAATTTGAAGTTTGGTTTAAGGAGGGAAGAACCCAGCAGCAGATTGCTGATGCGCTGAAACCGCATCCGAAAATTGCCAAGAAGTTCAAGGTGCTGGAATCTCACTATGGCCTCTTTGTGGACCTTCAAGCGGTAAAAATTGAACGGGCTGCTGCCGAGGCCAAAAAGGCTGCTGAGGCCAAAAAAGCTGCTGAGGTCGTTGGGGCTAGCTAGGCTGCCGCGACAAATGTATGCAGCGCTCTCTTTTGTTTGTTCTGTTGTTGGCGAAAGCCACTTTAATCTTAAAAGGCTTGAACCGTGAACAGTGCGTCATCAGCCTATTGAGATGATAGAGGAGATCAAGATGACAATGTTACTTTTCTTTTACACTGGTTTGCATTGTCAACGTTACTAGATGTAGATGTCTTGCCAGTAGTTTACTGCAGTGACTCCGCGGTATTAAGTTGATTCAGGATTTCTAATCAATAAGGGCCCACGTTCTGTAGTACTTCAGTTTGCAGTATATTGTCAAGAGCAGCAGAGAGCTGGTGGTTCATACTCAAGAAAATGCGTCAGCTTTAACATTCCTCGCTGTGATGGCAGGAACAGGTAGACTCAAGGGCTGAGAAAGGCGTCGGAGCAGGTTTAAGCTGATTCAAAGCCGAAGGAAATAATCAGCAGTTCGTCGAAGTGCTACGTTGTCAAGGAGTACAAGGTGCTACTAATTTCACACCGGCAATTAAAGTGCTCAAAGCCAACCCAATATCATCACCAGTCTTTGAAAAATACTTTCTGAGACGCGAAAGGACGTAGCGATCCTTGGCATTATTGATCGAGCGCCATGGAGGCTAGCAAGGTGAAGCCTCTGGGAAGTATCTCTCGGGATGACGTCCGTCATACGTTGCACACGCACTTCCATTCGTCCAAACCAAACCCCCGGCCTTCGACGGGTGGTGGTGCCTTGGCATCCACTGCCAGTCGCAAGCGCGTGTTCTCCTTTGTGCATGTTCAGAAGCCCAAATCCAGTGCAGCGGAGACGAAGCGACTGTTTGGTCACGGCCCCAATGCGTCCAAATACTTCGTCCTCTGTGTGACGATCCAGGACGCCAATGCTGCTGCGGCGCAACTGGAATTGCATTACGTGCAACTGCTAAGCAACTTGTCCGTGGA
Organism: Phytophthora lateralis; assembly: GCA_000500205.2. Lineage (NCBI taxonomy): Eukaryota > Oomycota > Peronosporomycetes > Peronosporales > Peronosporaceae > Phytophthora > Phytophthora lateralis. Next base: position 28,219 of record AWVV02004830.1, on the reverse strand, counting down.
CGTGCGGAACTCGTGGAATTTGAGTGGATTAGACACCATTGAGCACAACGGGATTGGACCGGAGAAGACACGGGGAGCTTTTGCTCTGTTCTTCAGTGGGGAAGTGACGTCGTGGCAGTGGCTCGTGGATGCAAGGGAGAGTGCTACAGCCATGCACGAATTTCTGTGGAGCGTGTGTGCTCTTGCAGTGCAAAATAATGTACATGAGGAGGTTTTAGGTGTTATGACAGAAAATTTCGTTGACTGTTGAATTTTGTTGTGTAGATTTCGCTTCCGAGGTTGGTGCGACTCAATGTGGAGGAGCTGCACGAGACAGCTACTCGGCTCAGTCTGCAGAAGACGTACGACCTGGACGTTGATCTTGTTCGCTCCGTGGTGCGTTTGTTGTTGAGGCTGCATCTATTGCTTGGAGAAGGTACTGATAGTGCTATTGATGGTAAAGGCTGAAATGAAGAAGAACGGGGCCGTAGAAGAAGACCCCGCCGCAGGTGATGAGGCTGGTAGTGGAAAGAAGATCGTGGATAATAACGCGGGCGTCGATGTATCGGGGCTCCGACTTTCTTCACCCGAGAGCAACGAAGCGCTGAGTTTGCTGAATGATGTTGACTGGAGTGAGGTGCAGTTGTTGGCTGTAGAGGAGGATCTTCGAAAGAAGCTTCACATGTTGGAAGATGAAAATATCGCCTTCTTACTCTCTTTGGATGGAGAAGCTTCAGTGTTTCCATCACTGGCAGTGGGTTCGAATGGCAAAGTCTCTGCGAAAAGCACCTCTGTGGACAAGATCCTCGAAGCTATCGACGCGGTTCAACAACGTATCACAAGGATTCAGGAGTGGACCAACGAGTCTGATGAGTCTCTCGGCCAGACGTCCAGCAGCATGCAGCATTTCGAGTCTCTTAACAATCAGCTGGAGATGCATTTCAAGAACAGTGTTTCGCTGGAGGAGGTGCTGGCCAGATTAATGGCTCAAGTAGAGATTCACCAACAGCACATGCAAGTTTTCATGTCCCCGGTGGAGGTGTTTCCTGGTGAGATTGGAGGAAGTACAACAGGCGTGATAAACGACAGGGGACATGATGTGGGGCGTGATATAAGCGTCGCAGAGCGAATGCGGACGGCGGTTGCTGCTATGGACCAGGCTATTAAATCCACTCGAGAATTTCCAGCTAAAGAGATGATCGCGTTTCGGACACGCGGAGACGAACTATCCAAGCTGGCGACAGGCTTTGGCGAGAAGCTCTGCACCTCGTTTGATGTTTTTCTCCAACGAAAGATAAAGCAGTGGGCGAATGTTCGAGGAGGCGATCCTTCCTCAATGGTACCAGGCGAATCCCGCTTTAATCGTGTAAAAACAGCGTTCGATGGAAGTGACGAGGAGATGAATTGGGGCTTCACCAACGAGTCTCTCCATAACGTCCTCGGTGATTACCAGTCTCTATTCGCGCATGTGAACTCGTTGGATCCGCGTATCCTAATGGCGTTGAGGCAGACGTACAGCAAACAACTGGCAGGGGTCTACAATGCGCACGCTCAGTCTCTCTTCAGGTGCTTGAAGGATAAACTCCCTCGGACGTCGAAACATCATTTCCACAAACCAACTTCACTTCAATCGCGTGGCATTCACCTATCGTCTTCTCACTTTAGCGTAGGTGACACTATGTGTGCATCGCCTCTGATGCAACAAGCACTCGACCACCTCACGCCGCTAGTGCTAAGCGAGCAACGACTGGTAGCTCGACTGTTTTTCCCTTCTACGACGGATCGTGCAGGTGGAAAGCATGAGTTGGAGGACCTGACACTCACGATGGAGAGTGTTTTTGAAAAACTCTTGAAGCGGATGAACGAATTTGGCGAAGCGGCTGGGCTTCGTAATATCTTGGATGCTCTTTCACTTGTGGTTTTGGTAAACGGGAATCTCGAAGAGTATCGGCAGCAGAGCGCGTTCCTGTACAACGTCATGGTGAGCTTTCAGCTTCAAATGAAGCGTATGCTGATCAAGTTCACTGAAGAGCAGGTACCACATCAAATGATTCTCTGTAGCGTAAAATTGAGATGCTGTCAGCTGAACCCCATGAAATTTGTAGGAAACCTGGATCAGCGCGCAAAGTGTGGACACAAAAATGGCAGGCGTCCTTGCTCCAACGAAGAAAATTGTGGTAAGATGCCTAAGCAATCGAATATCACGGCTATTCAACATGTTTACTGATACCTGCTTGTAGAATATGATCGCCCGAATGGAAGAAAGCGTGTGCGGCAAGACCGACGACAGCACACTGATGTCAATCTATAACATGATGTTGCCTGCTACCATGCAATGGGTGGACAAGGTCGCAGAATCACGACCAAAATACGTGTCACTCACTCGTCTTGGTACGGTTGAAAGTTAGATCTGCTTCTTTACCGCACAACGGCTAACTTACTCGAGATCTGTTGCCCGCGTTTTGAAGAAAACTATCTCTTTCTCAGCGATCATCTCAAGGCGATCAACGGATCAAAAGAGCTGCCCCTTGCCCAATACGCGGCTGAAGCACAAGACCGATACACAGAAAATCTCCAACGCTACGTGGCATCTGTCTGGGAATACGCGTTCAAGCAACTCGTGGTAAGTTGGGATGAATATGTATAGGTGGCTTAGTATCTGACGTGCTATTGAGTTTCTAGCCCTTGATAGCATCGATCGAATCGCTGATGTCAACGGTACCTGCATCAGAGATTCAGTATCATTCACCGCGCCAAGAAGTTCGTCGTGTTCTCGACTCCACTGCGAGCACGGTAAGAATGGGAAATTGAGCAAGAAAGATGCGCGCACACCTGACAGTGTTTTGCTTTTGCAGTTCGAGAAATCTGTTCGCATCATGCATGACCGCATGAAAAAGCACTTCCGTGAGAACCCAAAGATGTTGCCATGCGTGTGGAAGCAGCTCATAGCGTACGGGAGCAGTCGTATGGCTGTGTACGCGCTTGTTGCAGGAGACTGTTATCAGCTGCGTTTTGAGCCGTCACCCGAACATGGTTTGGAAGTGCTGGAAAAGTTTGCCTTTACCTCAAGTTAACCTCTTCGAAGCTATCACGAGTACCAGCACCGTGTTCACAACAATCTCGTTTCGATAAGAGCAAGACCATTAGCCTTTTCACTCTTGCTTCCACTTCTTCTCTGAATGTGCTGGACTTGGGACAGGATACGCCCAAATTGCAAGCGACAACGTGTGCACAGAAACGTAGATGCAGCAAATATACGGCAGTACCAGCAGATTGATGCGATGCACGAAGCTATCCACAATGTAGGATAGAATTGTACTCACGTCTGTTGCATCAATACAAAACTGTTAGAAAAACTGATCACACCTGAGGCAGTTAAGTAAACTTACCTAGGTGGCTCCAGTTGAGCAGCGCAAGGATTGCAAGAGGTGACGATACAAAAAGCCACAGTCCACTCAAAACGTTCGTGTACAGCGATGCAGTGCTGAAAGGGACCACGCGGGTAAAGTGGGCCATGGGAATCGCGCAGAAGAGGGCCATGGGGTAGTTCAGGATGCCCAAAATGCAATGTGCGTACCTGCTCAAAAGATAGAAACATGTTAGTTCCCACCACAACGAAAGGAGGCAGCAATTCTCACATCAAACAGCAGCATAACGTACACAAGCACCGCCATGGCCAGGAACTTGATGGCGCGCCAACCTGAATCCTGCTGCGGAACCTTTCCGCTTGAGTCTGTTTTAGTCTCGATGGTGCCTTCTCCTTTTGACGCAGAATCATATTTTTGTTGGCCCAGCTTCCTTTGCTGATCCACTTCGTAAGTCACCAGCCTCTTGCTCCAGTCATATATTTCCACACAGCCAGAAAATCCAGCGACAGAACGCAGCGTGAGCATTACAACCACAACAACGAATGCTTGGACGATGGAGATAACGATGGCCACCACCCACCACCTCGTAGCGGGGATACCACTGGAGCTGAATGTTTCCAGTAGCGCGGTCGGAGTTGACAAATAATTGCAGATTCCCACCAGAAGAACCAAGCATAGAGCCTCAACCACGAGGAAGACAGTAAGAGCAAATGCTATACGCATTCCGCTGGTTTGGTTTGCCAAATACAACAGATGCGCGAATGCAGGGGAGATCGCAAGAGCCACAGTGTAAAAGTACTCACCCACTGAGACGAAGGTTGTCGTGCTGGGCAGAACGTAGAGGAAAAACGACTGGTGCAGTTTCTCTTCGAGGTTGCTGAGAGCGCGCACCACCATCTCGATCGAGCGGAGCACTTCGCGGGTAGATAGAGGACGATCACCTGCGGCCGAGCTCTTCGTCAACGAAAGCGTGATACTGTCGATGTTGTAGCTGATGAAGTTAGCGTGGGGGCCAGCAGGGCCTGACGCTAACGTTGACATGAAATGCAGCATTCCCTTGAGGTTCGTCAGGTAGTTTCGAGCACTCTGTTTATACTCTTCTGGGGCATACTTGTCGTTTAATCCTGCGATAAAATCGAGCACGCTCGAGACATAGTCTTCCTGCTTGGTGTCATTGAGTGGCGCCGCATCAGCACGGTCAAGAATCGTAGAGATCTGGTGCTGACGGAATGCGCGTACTGCAGTGTTCACAAGGTCCAGGTTGGGCAGTTGGCCGTTCATGCCGGCCGTATAAATCCCAACTGACCCCACCTGACGCGTGTCACAAATCGTTTCCAAGTTGACAGCAGCACGAATGACGCCAGCGCGCATCGGCAGCACACCCTGCAAACCGCTCTCAACAGGGTCCAGATGATACGCCTGAAGCCAGGCCTCGGTTCCAGGAGCATATCCGTCGCTTCCATCCAATCTGCCATCTACATGTACATTGCAACCCAACAGAGAGAAGACTTAGTAATTGTATATCGTTCTCAAATCGGAAAACTAACCGCACCGTCAGTAGCCAGCAGAACGACATCTTTTGCCAACCACTTGGCCCTCGCCAGGTACTTGAGCAGCGCCAGTCCCAGCGCCAACCCAGAGTACTCTCCACTCCCAGCACCCACATTACGGTAGTGCGTAACCAGCACAATAGCTTCCTGCGAAGGTACAGTAACAACCCATGTAAATCACAACCAACCAGCATTCTCCACTAAAAAACTTGCTGTCTGTACCTTTCCATCCGCCAATGGCGAGGCTCTTAAAACTCCATACACGTTCGTCCTCGGCTCGGAAGCTTCACTTGTCTTGAACACTTGAGCGTACGCTTCAACGTGGTCCAGACTACGCAATTGCATGTCGATCCAGTCCACAACAGCCGAGCAATTGTCTCCACACCCTCCAGACGGCAACTCAGGCAATTCTAGCAGCTTCTGGTGGAACCCCCGCGCCGAATGGGCCTCCTGGTGACTGGCCCGAGCCTCCATGAGGTCAATGAGCAGCGCGTTCTCGGACATGTACGTGCCGCGGCACTTGAATTCGCCTGAAAAGACGTCAGACGGTGTTTTAGCGTTATTATACCTGTTAAACAGAATACATGCAGGGTAGTACCAGTCGTGGCAGTGACGGCAGGATGCAATAGCAGCCAAATAAGCCCCAAAACGTACGATACCCAGCTGAACAACGGTAAAAACAAGATAATAGGACGAAAACATTAGCATTATAGAGAGCCAAAATATGACTTATACGCAGCGCATTATGACGCTAGCCGAATGAGGAGAAAGAAGGAGGAACGTGCATTCGACGAACCATAGCGACAGACAGCGAGATACCACGTAGCCGCGGAGAAGCAGCAGCGCGCGCCGCGCCATGGACGGCGGCTTGGACTTCACCTCTCTCATGTTGTGGACCTGCCCGGATGGACAGATTGAGAGCGAAAAAATCCGTTTTGACAGCCACTTGCACAAAGTATGGTCAAGTGGACAGATTAAGAGCGGAAGTGGGCCATACATTTTGCAAGTGGTTTGCAAAACAAATAGCATGTGAGCTGATTCTATCAAGTCTCGCAGGGACCACTTCAAAGACAATAATTGGCGTTACACCAATAATTGACGTGTCGAAATCTCATTTGAATTATTGTCCCCAACGCATTTTCCCATATTTATTTGAAAATGTATCGAAGGTTGGGAATTGCTTTTAAAATTGGAAAAGGTAAATATTTTTATTTTATTATAAGGAGATATTGATATTAATTGGAATTTGTTTTAATTAACCCTTGGTAAATATGTCAAGCGTGTTCATAGTTGGAAATTGATTAATCCATAATTGTGGAACGAGTACAGATCTGTTTCCACAATTGGAATATATTTAATGAGTATCAGACTGAGAAGAGTATGGGTCAGGACCCGAGTCAATATGGTGTTTGGGACCTAAACGAAATATCTATTTTCATGTTACCGGTATCGTCAGAATCCACAAAGTAAAGAGCCACCGGCCGGATGAAAAAAAACACAATGGTATCTCGCTCCGCTCGTACGCAGCAGCAGCATCTGCGGCATATCCGCACCCTCCAGTCGATGACAGCGCCGTCCGAATGCAAATAGAAGAGAGCGAACGCGCGCTACGTTGGAAGCTCGTCCTACGAACACTAAAAGGAAGTACGATGGCTATCAAAAAGAATTCGTTGAGTTGTGCAACGTGAAGCAATTCTGCGATGGTGCGACCATCACCAAGGGCAAGGTGCACCTCTTCCTGTCTGATCAAGTGGTGGGGAGAGAGTCGAAAAAGAAGAAGGACACGACGGTAGGAGGCTCGACTGTGTGTGGTTGCGCTAATGCTGTTGTAAACTTGTATAATCAGCAGGTAGCACTACATATCAACTCCAACCAGCATCCACGGTCCAGTCACGTGAAGCAATTGATCAGGAATGTACAAGCTCAGGCTACTGAAACTAAGAAGAAAAATTACCAAGACCGAGGTGTTGGTTCACTTCTAGACGGCTATCATTCTGAATTGCAGTTCCGACAAATTTGTGACTCCTTTTTCCGACTTAATGATCTTCGCGGGCGAGCAGCGTTTCTGGTTTCACACGATGGATTACTACGCGGCGAAAATATACGTGACTTGGAACTGGCAGACATGTTTTCGCAGCCTTTGGAGAACGAAGGTTTTCAGACACTTGTTTTATTAATTCAACACGGTAAAACGAACACATATGGAAAACTTCAGCATGTTGGATTCATGCGAAACAAAAATGCACTCTTGTGCCCGATTGGGGCGGTTGCGTTTTATTTGTTCGAGCGCTTTCACATTGACTTAGAACCCCTGCCGTCGTTTCGTCAGTCTAGAGATTGGTACGACGTCAAATTTTTACGTGGTAAGAATTCAACTAAGTCGATCTCCTATGGAACGCACAAGAAAAGCTACGAAGCTGTTTTCGCGCACCTTGGGTTGACTTTCAACAAGAAAACACACATCAATCGACAACGAGGTGTAAGACAGCTCGAAAATCCAGATGTTGACATCAGTCAAACACGGAGGCACGGAAGGTGGGGGATGGATACTGTCGAGGCTGTATACTCGGCTCCATTAGATCGAGAAGCTATCCGCGCACTCTCGGGTCATCCAGCAACATCACGCTTGTATTATTTAGACCGCGCCACTATTGATCCTCCAGATGAGCTTTTGCTTGATATTTTTCCGGGTCTAGAGAAATTTAAGAAAACATTTTATCCGGGGAATGGGAACGAAATTTGGCTGCACGTGGGTTCATTGAATGAATGCAGTACTTACGTGTGGTGCTGATCCAAGACGCACTCGTGCTGTTTGAATATCTTCCTGCTAAAATACGACAACACCAAATCTTCGGTGAAAGATTTCGGCAATATCGCACCCTCCTGTTTGATGCCGTGCAGGCAGCTCAGCATCCCGTAGAAGCGCAACTTCAAGTAGCTATGCCTCTATTATCTGAGCAAATAAGCACCCAACACGCCGCTGTCGTGGACAAAGTAGAATCACGGCATAAGGAGCTGGTGAAACTTGTACAGCAGATGCAAGGACAGCTCACCTCATTTCTTCACGGCGACATTGCCTTCCGATTGCTGCCTGTTCAAAATACCAACAGCGAAGGCGTCAATCAAACTATGGTTCGTGACCATACGGACAATACCAATGCATCAGGAATTACCCCGCAACAAGCGTCTCCGACTATTGGTAGTACTCCTCAATATTCCATGAGCCGTGGTGTGTCAACCATACGCCAGCTTTGGACTGAATGGCACGAGGGATTGGCTAACCAGCCTTCTATTGAAACATTAGAGCGAACATACGGCACGAAATGGCGTTCGTCCGCGAGAGAGTCAAAGTTTTTTCTAGACGCTTATACATCATCAAATACGTACGGCGACTAGTGAGAGGAAATATGTCAGTCGAATCCGCCATTGACAAAACTGATGGTGAGCGGGGGCGCAAGAGTATCGACCCATTCTCTAAATGGCTACGCAAAACAGATCGTGTTAGTAATAACTAGTGTCCATTTGCTTAGTGAATAAGTGATAACGCTTTGATTACCTTCTCTCGTCTCATTTACGAGCCCGTAGTTGCAACTGGATATGCACCACAACTTATTGTGACCCTGTCACCACTACGATGTCGTTAGTATGATCACTATTGATGTAGTCGTAGTAAAAGCATTAGCTGCATACATACTCATTCTGGTGGAGATGCTGCTCACCGTGGAAGAGTAATCTGAACCGTGACACACACCGCATATCGTGGTTATCCTAATATCATCATTATGTAGTTAGTGTCAGCTCTCTTCACTCAGAAGTAGCGCATACGAACTCATTCACAGGAAGATGCAGGTTAGAGAATAGAGACTTACTTAGAACAGCGGAACGCGGATGCGAGAGGGGAGGCTCACAAACAGAGCGCAAGCGAGACTTGGCCATAATGTGCGAGATGAACTGCGGAGTCTCTTCACGTTTGGCACAACGACGGCAACGATGTTCGAGGGCGCTAGCTCTTGTCCACCTTGACTGTGATCCACAGCCTGGACAGGGTAACGAGTGCGGTAACCAGGAAACGGCAGCGCCAGTGAAGCTCCCAGATGCCCCTCTCTATCGCTATAGTGAGTCTCTGCTAATGCAGTGTTGGCTCTCCACCAATCATAGGGGCACTTTTGGGTCATGACCTACCCTTTGGTATCTGACTGTATGTCGACCGAGCCACATGGTATCTCTTGATAACTGAGTCAGAGGCCCAGCCATGACTTTTCCCGTTTTACTTGAGTGCACCACCGAAACAGAGAGCTCTGCACATGGTCACGTACCCGCTATACTGTCCGTATGTCACGAAACCCGAGTATTCCTGAAGAGGAAAGTTTGTGAACCCTATTGTGGTAATACATATACTTGAAAATTGAGAAACAACGAAGCAAGAGAGATCGATCCCTCCACTAGAGCGTGCCTGTGCCTTTTCAACGTGTTCCCGTTCATGTAGCTGAACTGGACTCGTGCTGCGTGCACCGATCCCCATAGAATGCCATCCCGTAACCCCCTCCATCGATCGTAGACTTGGTGGTGCGTGTCCTGCCGTCGCTCGCTTCGCTTATTGGACTGCAACTTGGATCGAGATCTGACGCTGGAATACATGCCAAGGTTGAGCTTAGCCGCAATCATGACGACACTGCCTCCGCAGCTTGGTCACGGTTGAAGTGGCACTTCGTTAGTCGAGTTGCGAGCGGAGCTCGTCATCTCCACACGCGTTCATGTACTCGCGTACTTTCGTGAGTGCATCTCGATGCAGTGTTCTTAATGGTTCCCAAGCGTTTTCGATGGCTTATAGCACATGCCATAAAGCAAAAGCCTCTCACCGCTCAAACTCCAGGTTGAAACGGTGATCAACAAATCGCTCGACCCCAAGCAATATCCCTTGACTCGATACAAACTCCAATGGTGGTCGCGCTTAACACTTCCGCGAATGGTCATGCGTTTGCTCTCAAGGTGGTTGGCAAGAAGCATCCCACATACGACAAGAACAGGAAGCGAAGCATGGCGACATTAGGAGAATGGATCGAATGCGTACTGTTCGTGCCTAAGTTTGTCATTGAGAGATAAGCATTCAAAACAGTTGCAACGTTTTGCTTTTGCAAACATTATCGCTTTTCCTACTTTCGCAAACATCCTATTGATTTTCAGTGCCGGCCTAATTCAGCCAACATATTTAACCCAGTGTCTCCTACTTATAGGGGCCTATCTTTACAGCTAATTTTGCCGGTACAAGTGTGCAAGTGACTAGTTGTGCTCACTATGTGTAGCTAAACTTAGACAACAGCCGTCCTAGATCACTGAGGCACTACTCTCTCCTCGTCTATCTATCTGGGCTAAGGGCATCTTCCTTCACCAGATGCGGGTTCATGCTGTTGTGTGGTTGTACGCGGAAAACATGGAAATACATACACCCAGGACTACGCTGCCACACGAAAGAAATTCTCTGACTCTACACCGACACCCACGTAGATTGATAACACTCACATATGACCCCCTGTACGAAATTAGATCCACCAGCGTTCATGACGAGCATAATTCTAGATAAAGGAATTGGAAAGCCCTGTGGTCTTCTAGTAAGTCTGGTACGCCGAATTTGGATGAAAGCATACGAAAATCTGAAAATGATTCCATCGTCAACGAAGAAATGGCTGACAACAATCAAGCTCGCGAGGAAATGAACCCAAATCAAGACCCGTTCAGCTCGGTGGTGATGTGTACTGAATTCCAATAATCAAATGATCGGTTCAATGAAGAAGGCCACAAGAACTGTTCTGACGCTGTTGAGAGCAACCAGCTTCATCGACTACAAAAATTTCAGGTGCCAGCACCACGCTACGGTATTAAAAGAGGAGCGCGTGTTGGTTTAAATAGCGTACAATGCTGGCATGTGTTAGAAGCACTACTAGCAAGCGTCGAGAGTTCAATTCAACTAGCGAGACTGAAGGATATCCCCGGATCCACCCACGATGCATTCATCTCCGTTGTATCAAGAATGGTAGATTTGTTCGCGTCCTTTAATGGAATGGTCCTGTTTTCGCCTAAACCCACGACACCGGATGAGGCTCTATCAGCTGATTTTACTAAGGACCGAATTTCAAGTGCGAAATATAAATACGTGCATGCACTTGGCATGAACCAGTCATAGCTTAAATCCGGACCCGCCGCTTCTGTTACATAAGAAGAAGTACTTTGAAGGCATCAAACAAATTACTGATCGCACAAGCAAGTAGATAAGTTTAAATTGATTGATTCAAATATATTGTTTTGAAGGACGACATTGCATTTAGCCCGATGTAGTCAACTGTTATCTGTGGTTAAAACGCGTAGGGGGACCACTTCGTCAGGAACACTTAGATTGCTAATTTCAACTTCCCCAGATGAGGCAATGTTCGGTGCCACGACGCGCCGGATATCACTTCGTCTATACCGATAAGACTCGCCTTCACAGCTGGCATTGGTGTCGTTGACCTGTGACTCTTCGCTAGAACTAACGTCTTCATCTGGTAGCGACCCTGAAGTCGGTAGACGGATAGGCGGCCTTTGTGGGGCTTGTGCTCCGCGTCTGTCGTGTAGTTCACGTACTTGCGACACCGTTTCTCGATTCCTGCTACGAAATCCGGTAAATCGGTGTGCGATCCATTAAAAACGTCATTCAGTTCTGTTGAAACGCTGTAAGGGCTTCAAAGACATCAGCACGATAGTGGATTTCCTGCGTAACAGTCTCGCTATTGTGTGAAGTGTCAGCCCTAGGAACACCAGGTCTTCCTATGCCACGATTTCGAGTGCCGCATCTAGCCCATACATCACTTTTAGCAGGAACCGACGATTCTTCGTCATCCGATGTTATGTTTTCGCAGAATACAGCTGCTATTTGCTATATCGCATCAAATTTAACATCATCATCATGTAGCATCACGCATTCGAATGAACTCAGATGTTATTTGCTCCACAAGCCGAGCGGCGGACGCGAGATCCATATCTTGTTTTTGGAAGTTCATCGAGAGCGGATTTGCTTGCTCTAGTATAGATATTAGCACTTCAACGTGAATAATGAAATTGAATGACTACATTCTCTCTAGAATTCCTGCCTGCTCTTTTGTCGGATTTCGTGCCGTTTAGTGCAATGTCATCAAGCATATGGCAAATTGGGAGCCAGAGCCACTTTATTCGGCGTAGTTCTCGCACCCTGGAGTCTCCCACCTTGGTTTGCTAAGCGATTCCGTGGACAGCGATTAATCCAGCCCTTTTCCGGTCTCCAATGCTCCACCCTGAAGAAATCGATCTTTTTCGTCAACTACAGTACAGCTATGAGTAACTGGTCTTTGCGTTTACACGACGATCAACAAGGGAAGAGCGCAAAACAGGTCATTGGTAGATCAGGTCAAGTTAGGCCAGGAAATAAATACCCCGTGCAGCTGGTAATACAGAACGGGCAAAGTGTTGGCATACAGGATTCCCTTGGTGTACAAATACATAACAGCAGACTTGTAAACCGGTATCTGCGGAGTGCAGAAGTAGCTGAAGGAAATGTGCATACAGAACATTTCTGAGTAAGCGCGCAATGCTGTTAACCGCCCATCGGCTAAGCGACGCCTCATTAACCGCCCGAGATCAAGCGACGCTAACAACAGACATATAGAACGACAGTATATAACGGACGCCTCTTAAACGATTCCCTCATTCCTTCTTTTCCTGGGTATCCCTCACCTAGCAGAGTTTTGTGCCACGTCTTTGGTGGAGATGATGAGGCCTCGTCTACGTCGATCGGCCAGGCTTCGCCCCCGCACACCTCCTGGGACAACTTCAAGACCGTCATCTCAACGGCAGTCTCCAGAGTTGAGCAATTCTCCTATAGGTCAAATGTGTTGCTGGAACATTTATGTGCTACATACGAGGCTAACATTGTGCACTTGGCCAGCCACACCGATGCTACCTCAGTCCGAAGCCAACACAGCCCGACAAGACGCTGTGCGTACGACGGAAAATGCAACCCTGCTTTCTTCACAATCGAATATGAATTTCTTACTGAACCCTGCATCGAGTTCTGAAGATTCGCTAAGTGAACCGCGTGCCGATAACTCGAGTAATTTTGACGCTGATTTTGAATTTGGGTTTGGTGATTTTGACGAAGTGGGTTTTACGGCTGGCCCCCGTGGTGATGACGACGACTATCGCAATATGGATACAGGCTCTAACCCCAGAACTGGTCGAACTACTCGATGGATCGGTGGGTACAAGTATACACGCGAAAACAAATCGATGGCGAAGTTGTCCTACAGATGCAGTCACTATCGATTACAATGTAAGGGGAAATGTGATTTTGTTTTTCGCCTACAAAGGTACACAAACTTTGTCGCCCATACTTGTGGACGTTTTACTGGAGATGTGGATGCCGAGGATGATCAGCCTAGCATTGTGCGAGACGTCACTCTGGCAATGAAGCGAGAAGTGGATAGGATGGCTGTCACTTTAACGGGTACTAGATCCAGTATTTGTGAGATGGTAAGAGCGAAATTTTATGGCACGCGAGATCAAACTACAGGGACTGTTGGCTTGACACGGGAGTACGTGCTCCGTCGTGTTAATCGTGTACGCGTTGAAGAATTTGGTGGGTCTTTGTTTGGTCAGATTGAAGTTTCACCATGGTCTCAGGTCCTTGCAGAAGACGGAACGGCTACAGACACGAATTTCCACCTCTTTCACTTTTCATACTACGACAAAGCCAGCAAGACTCGCGAGCGTCTACTTGGCTGGGGCCACCCGGTACTTCTCAATATGTTGAAGCAAAAGAAGACGTCCGCATTCGTTGATGGTACTTTCCGTTGTGTTCCGTCACGGTTCAAGCTGTGCCTTGTATTCACCACGTACGATCCAGCGACCAAGGGGTACTATCCTTGTGGTTTCGTTCTTTGTACTTCTAAAAAATACGCTGTGTATTTCCATGCAATGCAACTCATATTCGATTTCACCGACGAATGTATGGATCCTGAGTTTATTTACTGTGTTTTTGAGGCAGGTTTGATCAAGACTGGTCGAGATCACTATCCGAATGCAGCACCAATTGGGTGTCTGTTCCATTTCAAACAGGCGTGCAAGTGGAAAATGAAGAAGTACAGAATTCCTGAAGCCGAGTCTAGAATTGCAATGAGGAGTGGGGTATTGGACATGTTAACCGTTGTTCCTCAGCTGAAAGTGGAGAAGCAAGGCGTGACCTGGGTAGAGTCCGACATTGCAGACAAGTGTGCCGCAGCAGGCTTAGCCAATTCAATGGACAAGTGGAACGAGTTCTGGGGGTATTTCCAGCGAACGTAGTCTTCGTGATCAGTGTGCCAGCAAGGCTCTTGGTGGAGCTTCGGAGTGCTACTGTGTATTCTGCAATTGGCCAGATGCTACTTTTGCCATCAAAATAGCGCTTTCGACCGAAGACGTAGCGTGGACGAGCAACTGTATCCAAAAACATAACTTACCAATATACCTCTTGTTAGGGCATGTGTAATGGATCTGCTTGGACCCAATACTTTAGCTTACACGTGTGCGCACGTGTATGAGGAAGCGTTGGAGTATTTAACTTAGATTAAGTATACTTGTATCCACGTGTATAGTTAAACCTAAATAAAGGGACTGAACGATGGTATAAAATGAGAGCTGAATTGGTTGTTAAATGAATTTCCTCCTAAAAATGATATCTATAATGAGGGGTTCTCATCGGATGGCTGGCAGAATCCCATCTAATGAATGACTCTCATTGGTAGAAAAGTGTTGCTTTCAACCAGTAATATCTCTTTGTTATGAATGTGGACCACTCTGTGGAGTAGTCAACCTGAATGCATCCATTAGTGCATGTTGCACTAAGGTGGGAGATGAACTGAATTTGTAGCCCCGCTACAGCATGAACGATACGGTAAATTATCATCAGACGCAACGTAGTAGTGATTTGACGCCTTGTACATGTCATACATAGTGTCAAACAGTTACGACCATGCTCCTATAACAGCCAGTATTCAAAATAAGATATTAGCAAATATCATAAAGTTATAGGATATTACAGGTTACTATCATAGCAAAAAACGTACCGATAGGCCGACACCTGGTTTAAAGCAAACGACAGCCTCTGGTTCATGTGACCGCTTGACAGCGTGGTCTTCACGCGTGAGATGACCCGCCTGAAAGAGTTGATGTTGAGGTAGTCTTGTAGAGTCAAACGGGTGATGTTTGTGGTCTCAGCCAACGCTCGGATGGTTTGCTGCTTGCCGAGGCGCATCGCGGCAATGATCTGACCAAGTTCAGCGACCGTGAAACGCCGAGAGCGCTTCGGGTAATGCAGCCTTGCTGGTGTCAGTACCAGACGCTACCCCTGAGTTTCCAGATGCTGCCGATGTTGCTGCGGCTGAAAGTGAGGTTCTTCGTGGCGAGGATTTTGCTGCCGGTCATATACACAGAGATTAGACAAGAACAGAGCGTCTACAACGCTCTTGTGCGGAGGGAGATCTTTCTTCATTGGGGTCCTTGGCGTGGTGATCGGGCGGAGAGATGTCTGATTGGGGAAGTTCTAATGCACTGAAGCCGGCGTTTAATTATTGTCCGCTGCCAGTCATTTAGCTTAGATAAATATTGGTCAATGCAATTTATGTAATATTTTGTGTGGCGAACAAAAAAAAAAAACTCGTATATACCGTAAAACATGGATCCAGTACTACACACGGATTCAGCGCAACTTTCTGTAATCGGTGTACCGTCTTGGTACAAACCCAAAGATAGTTAAAGATGACACCCCTCTCGTGTTGATATTAACCTACGCGTCTTGCACGATTGGAGCCTCCTCCGCTAACATCTCACTGACTCGAAAGCGGTCTTCGCTGTCCCGTGGCCAAACCACAGACCCAGCCGCGAGGGCTAGGCCTCACAACTTGTGTTTGTTTTTCCTTTTCGGCCGCCTGGGCATCTTTTAAGAGGAGTGAAAATGATAGAAGTGAACGATTCCAAGGAGGGAGGACATTTTGGCGCGAATTACGAATCATTGGCTGAAACATTTTTACCAGCGTAAAAACTAATGCCCTGTCTATATTTTTATACTTGAAGGTTACTTTTTACGAGTGACTCACTGGATCCGTGTTTTACGGTACTGGTATGACAGATAAGTATGACGTTTTGGCTATGCTGCCAGTCATCCCCCAAGAAATGATGAGAAAGCAGGGCTTTGCATGGGTTAAACGGTGCTCTTCAGCAATCGTCACGACATCGGTAGAATAGTGGTCTCAATTCAAATCTGGTGGTACTTTCAGCGCACCTAGATTGAGCGTTTTCCACGAAATCTCTGGAATGCCCACAGGCGCGAAACTACATACATGGGGGGGGGTGGGGTGTGAAGTCGTTACGGATATAAAGCCATCCGTTCCTGTTACAACTACGGTAGCTAAAAGACGTACTCCAACGGGCGTGAAATGGTGCTCTCGTAACGGGGTCGTAGAGAACTACGTGGATAGCAGCGCAGTAGACTTTGTCAAAGGTGTGTATAGTATTTATACTACTTGTTGAGATAGCATTCTTAACTGATCAAAGGCAGATCAGGTCAAATAAGATCACGAACAGAAAAAGCACGTATATTGTCGCATGATTACGCTTTGTATCATTGCGAACACGCCCGTCTCTACATGGCACAGTCGTCTCGCCTGCTCTAAAAAACAGCGTGGCGGACAAGTTCGGCATCATTCCAGCATTTGCCGCGGAGACACCAAGCACGCTAAGACATCATGCACGCGGAGACACCAAGCACGCGGAGACCGGAAGCTCCCCGAAGCACGCGGTTACCGAAAGCGCCCCGAAGCACGCGGTTACCGAAAGCGCCCCCAAGGACACTGGAACGTCGCTGAAGGCTTGTCAACTGTATACACGGTACGTTTTGCTTCATATTTCACCTGTTGCTGTGACCTGATAGACTAACTCGTGCAATGTTTTATTATTCGCTTGTTTGCCTATAGTCTAAACGGATAAATATCACAATTCGACTTCTTTCTCTCGTCGTTTGTTTGATTCCTGTCGTTGCATACTGCCGCGACTTGTATACTTGTATGCATTTGATTTACATCGGTGTGCATTAGACTGGTTGTGTTGATGTTCTGTAGCCTATTGGTGTGGGTCCTCTGTAGCCTAATGGTGTGGGTTTTCTGTAGCCTTTTGGCGTGGAACCGGTAGCCTGATGGTGTTGAGCCTATAGCCTACTGGCGTTGAACGTTAGCCTACATGCTATAAGACACTCACATTTTAATGACAGAGAAATTTAGTAATTAGACCAACGATGTACACCCGGTTATCTGTATTCGCCTTTAGAATAGCCGTGAGTACATTTTGCAAGTGCCTAAATGCGCCTTGAGCAGCGTTGACCCCGCAGCTCACGCTGCAATGCTGCAACATCAGCCCTGTCCAGGTTAGCGACAGCCTCCCAGGTGGGCATCCACTGGACTTGCACTTCAATCTCACCTTCGACGAAACGCTGCCCCCAAAGCGCCATGAACGGGTATTACTCTCCGCCGATTGCAGGGAACACTCTGAGCCTTGAACTGTCGCGTTCACGGCGGTGATAAAAGGCCGGTGGAGTGTTCGGACGCGATGCCATAGGGTTTCTTGAGCTCGTCATACTAGTTTCAATATGTAGCTGGCGAGGTTGCATCTCAGGCTCGACATGGGTTTCTTCTACACCTTGGCCTTCTTGGGGTCCTCGCAAAACCTGGGGATTTAGAAAACGTTTTAACTCGTCGAGAGTAATACGCCGTAGCGGAATTTGGTCGAGAATCGCTCTTGCCGACCCAAGAAGCTCACTCGTGTCGGTAGCATTGTTCAGCTCGTGTAGAAGCGCTGCTTCGCAGGTTGCGGCATGCTTGGTCGCTCATGTAACGGCCTCGATGTCGGAAGTGGAGGACGCAAGCCTGGCGGAATGCCTTTCGATCTGACATGATCAGACGGGCGGGCTAAAGGCGAATGTGTATTTTCCGCGAACAGCAAAATCTGCGTAGTGCAGAAATGGGTGGATCAGAAAAGTCAATTATATATTGGATTTAATTATATTACAACGCAAAGCTGTATTTTAAGACGGAAGCTGTTATATGCGTATCATACTGTTCATTCCTGGCCATCGATAAACTTGATATTATGGTCGGTGCTGTTATACTAGAGCGTTGTCGACTGTATATTTCTGGTGAATGCAAAAACATTATTTAAGGGCGCTGTTGTCATACTTGACTATTGTATTCTGTTTTTTATAAGTATATTTGTTCATTCCAATGCAGAACACTGCGTCAAGGCTCCGCTGCAGTACAAAACTATCTATAAACAGTATATTCCTGGCATATTAGGCCTCGCCAATGTAAAATGTTAATTTGAGGGCACTGTTGTTTTATTTGAGTTTTGTATACTGCCTATTCCTGGCCTATTAGGTCACTCCAACGCAAAACACACCGTTAAGGCTTCGCTACGGTACAAAACTATTTGTAAACAGTATATTCCTGGGCTATTGATTCTCTCCAATGCAAATTATTATATTAAGGGCACTGCTTTTTTACTTGAGTTTTGTATACTGCGTATTTCTGGCATATTAGTTCACTTCAAAGATATTCTTTCGGTACTGCTGTCGATATGTGCAAACGTTTATTCATATTCAAACTGCACAGTACGAGAGCGACTCAACCTGGGAATGAGAGGCCACCAAGCACTCTGGAAGTTTGCGGAGGGCAGCGGAAGTGCTTTCGCTTAGCCGTACGCTCGGAAACGCCAGTCCCTGGTCGGAGACGACCTGGTTGTTAGCGACACTAAGTGGATATGCGGTCGAGGTGGCTTGAGGCTGCGGAGATCGTGGCTTTCGATTCCGGAGCCCACTCGCGTCAATTTGATGAGAGAGACCCCTAACTCTACTTTACCCTTTACGACTTCAGGGATTATCGATGAGAGGCGTCTGAGCAGACATACAGCCTTACGAACCACGAAGAAGGTGAAAAGGAAGCCGAAGGCAAAGTTGAGCGCTGAATCCTGTTCTGCTACTTCCAACTCCGCTCGGGTACCTTCATTTGCAACGGTCGGAGATAAGCGAAGACCATGGAGAAGTTGTGGCGGCGGGAAGAGAAGGAGGTTGGAACATTCAAATGGAGGGCCAGTCACCACGCTCGCTTGACTGTAATCTCCTGGATTGAAGGTTCTTCAACGCTGTACAGTCGCCGTAGTACCAGGACCCAACCAACGACGTAGATAAGCTGTGGAAACAGCATTTAGAGGCATAAAAATACTACATTAGATAAGTGGTTCCTGACGCTACAAAAAGTCATGGAATGCATTATCACACACGAGGGAGGGAACGATTTTAACCTTCCACGTGTGGGTAAAAGTGTTTATCGCAATGGTGCGTCGATAACTGGACTGTCATTTCAAGTGGAGGCATATCATGCTGGAATTAGCACGCTAACACAGCAAATCCTAAACCAACAATAAAATGCTTCATAAACCCAGGTTTATTTAGACCTGCTCATGGTTGGTGAAATACGGCTAATGTTAGGGCAAAAATAGCTATATGTATCATCACCCTTACACCGAGTGAAACATCGTTTGATGAACATGATGCGGCGTGGATGATGATCACTGCATTTCGTGACTGACTTCAAACTCATTGATTTGAATTCCATGGTGTCTTTTTTGCGTGTCGGATCTGCACTACGTGCCCGATTACAGCTCTTTTCGATCTACCCCCGACTTTTTCCAACGGTTGTTGAATCGCGATGCTGTTGCGATCGAGCATGGAATATAGAATCGTTAGTTTTTGGACCGGCCTCTGCTCTTGGCTGTATAACTTCTGCTCATTTCAGGTGTCGTCCTGCGCAGGAATGGGCTCATTTTTCTCGCTCCCAAGCTGCTTATTTACGAGCTCGAAAATCTCTGCAACGGAGTCCGATTGGGTGATTTTATGACGCTTTCGGTTCAGGTGCTGTTTCATCGGTTGCTGTCCTTCCTTGGTTGAATCGTCCTCGTCCTTCGGACATCAGTTGGCCGCGCAAAACTCTCGGTCGCCCTGATGATGCTGACACCGTCGGTCGACGTAGTACACATCAGCCCGTCCAACGCAGAAATCCCAGAAGTCATGGCTACCTTGCCCGGAAACCTTGGATTTAGCTTATGCGCGGGCGAAATTGCTGCTGGCCTCCTGCCACATCCGCTTGAGTTTTGCAGCCGAGTGAACCATCGTAAACGAAGCGTCGACGCCTTCAACGACAACATCTTCGGAAAGCAAGGTGCTAAATTCAACAGTGTCAGCGCCAAATTCTGCGGCTACACCCGCTCAAAATGTTGACTCACCTCGGTCATACACCTCGCGGGAAAGTTGATTTCCAGTTTGCAAGAAAGGCTTCGTAGAAGCGATTGATAAACAGCAAAGTCAGCAGTCAGAACATGCAACCCTTGGTGCGTTTATCTTCCATGTCACGCTCGCTTTTCGCACTCTTTCACTGTCGTCTCAACAGAGTTGCAAGCCCGTCCTTATATGCATCCCACGCGGTGAGAATTTTAACGCGCTCGTCCTCTCTCGTCTTCTTGGCAATGTTTAAGGTGCGAGCTGTACACTCCAACTTCAGCTGCTTGAGACTCCATTCATTATAGTTTTATAACGTCGGAAGATGAATCGTACGCGTTCGTGGATCGAATGGTACCGTCACAGTCCTGTTCGATCTGCCGTATCGGCGGTGGCGGTGACGGAGGTAGTAGTGGCTGTGATATCATCGGCGGAAGTAGCAGCAGTGCCCGTTGCCAACTGCGTTGCTGTTGGAGGTTGATGTCATCTTTTGGACGGCAACTTCTAGTTTTCCGGTTAGGAACGGGAGGGATCGCAACGTGACGCCATCTCGTTGTGAGACCCTATCCCTACGGATCGCGATCCCGGTTAGAAACAGCCCTAAGTTGAGTTAGTCGTTTCTAAAATGCTACTGTCGTTATAGATCCTCTCTAAGGTTGGTCGGCCGTTACTATTTGAAAGGACCTGTCAAATATGCCAGCAAGATATACTGCCATTACAAGTACTAGATACAACAAACAAACATGCCTGTCTGGTAACACAGAACCGAATAGCACATGTACGTGACCGATTGTGACCTGACCTGGTGGTGACCTGGATTGGGTGCTTCCATATCTCAGAGACGTCGACATTCCTTCACATCAGCCGAACTGTGTTTAATGACCCTAAAGGTGATCCATATATTCGCTAACGTTTGAGAGGTTGACTACCCGCTCATCCTTTCGGTAGTCGCGTCTAAAGCTGATGGCACCACCAGCACCTCCACGGGAGCGTAATTCACGAACGAGAGAACTGGCGTATAGTTCAGATTGGTTTGAACTGCTGGTAGTACGTACGTCCACTCCTGCAAATCTAACGCATATTTCGTCAAACAGTGCTCGGGGAACTTGCAGAACGTCCTTACTCAGCCTCTCCACCGTTCCGTTAAACCACGTTGAGTAGACCGGGGTGACGTTGAGCTCCACCTGCAGTCGGGCCGCTAAGTGATTCTCAACGTCACTACGAAAGTGAGAGTATTGATCAGAGAGCAGCTCACGTACCTCGCACATAACATAGTCAGAGCCTCGGCAGCGGCATGAGCGGTCGGTGTAGCACACGGAAAGAGCTCACAGAAATATGAAAGGCCGTCTTTTATAACCAAACGATAGTCAGATTTGCCAACGCCTTCGCCTAAAAATACAAAATCACAACGGGCTACCTTATTTTGCTGGGTTATAGTCAACAGGAGCCCATACGATCGAAGGATTTGTCGGTGAAGTGCTTGCAAAGCCGACAATGGCGAACAAATTTCGGCACTTTGTCTTCCAACTTCGTGATATGGAAACGTGCTTTCAGCGCCAAAATGATCGACAGGGACCTTGCTAATTGCAACGGGCAATAACGAAAATTCGAGCAAGCACTTCCTTTGCATTAGTTGGGATCCACAGGCGGTGGTCAATTGTCACCATACCGTTCTCCCCATCCGAAGAAGGCGGTAATCTAGAGAGTTCACGTTTGGCAGTCTGCGGGTAGCTTGGACACCAATTCGCGTAGGGAGAAAAAAATCCATCGTCAGCAGAAGGGCGAATTTGTGACATACTCTCCACATACGTAATTCGGTGGCTCCGGGCCCTCGCAGCAGCCACACGATCAACATCGCGCGCCGACTAGCGAGAGACTATACCTGCCCAGACGTTGGTATCTCTCGGTATGTGTTCGATGGTGTACTGAAAACTGCATAGGCGGAATGCCCAACGCTGCAGGAGGACGCAAACGTGTTTCTCCACCTCGACGATTGGCGCAAAGATATACACCAGATTCAAACAAACGGATAGCCACCTCGTCCCGTTCAAAAATTCAGAATAACAAACTCCAGGAGGAAGTCCTAACAGTAATCTGAAATCAAATGCCTAGGCCGCGATCTCTTAAATGGGCGTGGTCGTGGACAGTAAATCAAACTCGCCCTTTATAAAAACGGTTGTATAGTCGATATTCGCGCGTCGTCACACCCTTATTGAACGGAACGTACTCCTCAATCGTTTCACTTGTGGCTCATCCAGGTTTTGTTAGTCAACTGATTTTCCATGTGAAACACCGTGTTTGGTATTCACCCCAGTTCGGCAATACTTCTGATACCGATAGTACGAGTTAGCCCATATCTTCAAACCTGACGCACACACACACACACACACACACCTAAACGTACCAGGAACCCTACGCGGCGGAGTGGCGGCGGTGCTGCTAGCGGCGATTTCGGGGTCCACAGAACTGTCCAGCGGACCAGAGTACCTGCATAAGTTGGCGGACGGTGGTACCTCGGCGGTCATGCACAAGGAACGCATGCAGACGTTCCGGTTCATGTGATGTACACCCGAAAGGGCGAACGGCAGGTGGCCGGTTTGGATTTCGGCTGGTAGATATGTCAGCGGAAGTAAGGGAGCCAAATAGAGGGATGATTGATATATATTCGACCCTAGAGCTGTCAATAAAAGAGACGTCAGCCGCTGGGCAGAGCGGCAGCCAGATAAAGATTGTAAGTATCAAATTCGTCCAGATCGGACGCTGTGGACTGTCGTAGTTGAGCTGAAGACGCGTGCTTTCTCACTCGCGGTGGAGCGCTTGCCAGGTAGAGGTGGACGAACAGCAGCTGTGAAAGCTGCGTCTACGGGCGCGCGTTTTCGTGTCGGCAAACGGCGATTCGTCAACACCTCGTCACCGTTGCCGTTGATGCGCGCAGCTCCTTCATCGCAAACAAACGGTGCACGCAGTTGGCGTACTTAAATTGATAGTCACATGGGCAAGGTTGGCTCACCATGTAAACTGACCAACGCGTGTCAGGCTGGTCTTTAGCGTGGTGTTCACTCCAACCTGGGCTGAAACTTGGATTGACTCTTGAATCGTGTTCGTGGCCGGGTTGTAGGCTTTAGGAGGCGGGGTGTACATGCCGTGCAGGACGCCCGAGCTGGAGTCCAGCAGTATGAAATCTACGTTCATGGGGGGATGTATTTGCAGAACAGTTTCTGGCTACGACAAGCCTTAATCCGAGCTAGCAGCTCTT
The DNA here is from genome assembly GCA_000500205.2 of Phytophthora lateralis. NCBI lineage: Eukaryota > Oomycota > Peronosporomycetes > Peronosporales > Peronosporaceae > Phytophthora > Phytophthora lateralis. The sequence goes on along the minus strand of AWVV02004830.1, from coordinate 4,705 downwards.
TCGAGGCGCTCGGGGTCTGTGTATGTCGATCGAACGCTGACGACAACACTCACCAAGCCGCTGGAGGAGCTCACCCATCTTCAGTAGGTGATGCGCGGTGTAGTCTCGCTTTATAGCCCGGTTGAATTATGCAACCGGGTTGGTAATGGTGGCGAAACCGGGTGTGTTGTGTTGTGTGTGTGTGGGGGAGAGATTTGAAAGCACTGCCAACGACAGAATCGCTCATTCAGTGAAAACTCAGACGCAGAGGGTTCTCCTGCCAGTGCAATTCGACAGCAGCACGAATTGTGGCCAAATCTCCAGCACTTCTACTGAAGTGCATGTTGTAGATAACTTATCACGAAATACATCATCGCCCAGTTCCTTCGGCATCACTTTCGTACGGTCCACCACGTTAGCTCTTAGGTGATAAAACACGTTAGCTGTGTATGCTGGCAGTCACTTCCGAACACCGTATTCAGCGAATTGTCCTGAGCGCCATCTGCGTCTCCCATGACGAGAGCCTCACCGGTTATATCGCTGTAAGCCCAACAGAGTGCCGCAAATGCTTTGCCGACATGACCTTCTTGTTGCTAGGAAGTGACGAACAGCGCCAGCAAATGGAACGATTTCGCCGCATCGGTAATGCCGCAGACAAGCACAAGGTAACCAACCTGGTTTGTCTTGTAGGTTGCTTCAACATGAAAATAAACGTCTCGGGTTATCGTGCGGTGACATAGGAGCGCCTTCATTATGAAGTCCACGAGGAAGGGTTTCATTTCGTACCCGCTCGTGCCATGGGCTAGGCGAAGTCCTTTTGGGGAGCGGTGAGGTTGCGGCTGTGCGGAGACTTCGCGCATGTCACGTGCTCGCCGCTCTCGAAAAGTGAGACAACCTTGCGGTTGAGGCAGCCAAGCAATTATCCTCTCTATGGGCACGTCGCGTAGGGAGCAGCCTGCTTGCACTGCGTGCAGCGGTAAGTTAGGATCTTGTAGGGCATCATATACGGAGTTGAGAGTGCGCACAGCGTGTATAGATAACTTGGCTTTTGGATATCTTGAACGCCTTCATGCAGTGTATCAAAATGAGTGCGTCGTTTTCTTTGAGCTCAGTGCACTTAGGGCACCATATAATGGGCTGCGGCATCTTGGTGGGCGAGAGGGTGAGGAGGGGGGTGAAGTTGGTGGCACTTGGCTAGTTGGAGAATGCTTGCATGGCTGCTAGTAAGCGGAAGGACCAGGGATCAAGTACACGAATGCAGTATTACGGATTGCCTAAAAGTAAAACAAATTAATTTGATTTAACAAAATTTCGCCTGGCCCCCTTGTGATTGGCTATTGTGCATTTCCCGACCCTGGTTGTGTGCTGGTACAGGGAGGCTGTGTGTCTGCACTAACGCGCTAGTGTGCAAATCGTTGACTACTTCTGCTGTTCATCCATCCTTGTAAAATTCACAGGTCCATAGGTTTTAAATGTGCTGTCGGATGTAACATGGGTACACCGACGTGTACCCATGTTACATAAAGAGTGACCGGGTGTCCCTCTTAGTGTCCATGGTACGTGATACCGGTTGGTTGTGAGCCAACCATTGGCCGTTGGTATTGCTTTTACTTTAGTTGAATTTGACTTTGTAAGAATCAAGCTTGGCTCGCCTATAAAATATATTCAGTCTTTAGCCTACCATCTATTAATAAGTCGTAGTGGATTCCCTTAGAGGTCACCATGAGAATGGACACACGATAGACCAAACTGCATAAAGACGCAAGCTATCACACAAGTAACGTTCAAATCACACGGAGTGCTATATGAATGGACAACGGAGATGAACAACGATTAGCTGCAATCTGTAAACAAAACTAAGAATGACTGGTTGCACATATACACACCTGCGCATAACCAAATATGGCCTCACCGTGCGTCTCGATGAATGTGGCCAGCAAGCAAGACGAAGAAAGCATCGAGCGATGGTCGGATCGCTGTGGGACGTTCCGGACGAATACAAGCCACTCCGTCCGGTGCCAATTGTGCTCAGTTATCGAAGACCACCACATCATGAGATACCGGATCCTTGACTGCGCTTCCTCCACGTGTGAAACCTCCGCTATGTACTTGGCGTCAGAAGATTCTGACCTACGCATATACCAACTAAAGCGATGTCTACCAATCAAGTCGGCATTTGAGGGAGTCTCCGTCGCCCCGCAAACCAAAAAATGAGCGCGTTGCTGGCCCAATGATCTTGATCCAAATAAAACCTAATTAAATCTACAACAACATCCTCGACCACTTTGGGTACACAGAAGACGAATCACCAACGTTGAAACAAGTTCAGGCCTTCGTTGAACATTTCAAGCGCTCTGCTCTGAACGAGAAAAACTACAGCGATGACATGGTGGCATTGGTCAAGCTTACCCAATTCATAGCTGACATGCATGGCAGATACGTTCGCATATAATGTGAAAGCTGATGGGTCGCCTCTTATAGGCACGGGTTCTGACGAGGACCCGACACTTGTGGGAATCGCACATGAGCAGAAGCTGGAGCTCGCCAAGGCGTACGTGCTACACATCGACACCACACACAAGCTGAACCGGTCAGGGTATCCTGTTCTTGTCGTTGGTCTTTCAGACCAATCGGGCTCTTTCCACCCTACTGCGCTATTTATAACTTCACAGCAAACCGCAGAACATATTGACACAGCTTGAACCAGCCTCTTTCATATATACAAGGCGATCACCGGTGGGTATCCTGATGCCCAATACGGTATGGGGGGATGCTGACAAGGCGTAGCGCAACGCGGTTGAGGCAGTGACGATAACGATGACAAGCAGTCGCACGGCAGCCGTGTGCTTGATATGTTTCTTTCATGTCGTCAAGAACGTCGCTGACCAAGTCTAAAAAACGCTATTGAATTGGTGTCGTTGGTATTTAGACACCTGTATGCAACGTACTATTCGCGGAGTGCTGAAGAGTTTGCAAGAAAATCCTGGAATACGAAGCCTGCATTGACGACGTTCGCCGCCTACTTTAAAAACACAGTGGATTGAGTGCACGTCTGCAAATTGGGGTTGCTGTCATACTCCAATTGGCTTCGCCAAGACAAACAATCCGATCAAACAGTTCAACAACGCAATCAAACGCGACTACTCGCTCCGGACACTGATGAAGTTGGTTGCCCTCGCAGAACAGCTCCCCGTCATGTGCAGACACCGCTCGAGCACCATTGTTTTCGATCTCGAAACCAAGCTAAATCGTGAACGACAAGCTCGATTCAAGAATCTTATCAACAATGGGAGAATTAGTGTAACTCAACCGCATAAACACGGCTTTGCGTTTTTGCTGGATGGACCCAGCCAAAACCATATTGCATATGTATATCAACGCGGCGCTCTGCCGAGGATACCCGGCCCCGACGAAGAGAAGGCATAGAAGACGCTGGGAAAACGGAACAAGCACCGCATGGAATTGTTCGAGCAACCTGTTGGAGGATGGCGCGTCGACGGGGAGGCAAACAATTGTCGTGGTACAAATACAGGCTTTGCGTGCACGGCTTAGCAGCACTGAAAGCGACAGGGAAATCAGCTCCAGGAACAGCGCCGCCCACACATCGGTTTGTGAACAGGCGTCAAAGGCGGAAGGGGGGAAATGCGGACGTCGGGCCTGCCTTATGCCTCGAGTAGATATAGCAAAGATGAAAGCAAAGCTTAGGAGGTTGATTGAAAGAGATACATTAGATCTAACTTCAAATAAAGCCGTACGAGACGTGCACTCTAAGTTCATGTGTAGATGCACTGCGTCGAACCTACATATCAGGAGATGGGCTTCTCCATCGGCGCTTTTGCGGAGCGGGTGAAGAATGGCATTCGTTAGAACTTTCCAAAGCAATAGGCGTTGATTCGCTGCTCACACTTTCATTGTCAATGGCAGTTTCATCTCCCTCTTCACGTTCCCCATCGGGCTTGTTCTTAGCTTGCTCCATAATTGATGTGTTGATAGTCGCTTGGCGTATATTGCTCTGATTGAGAAGGCTTAGCCGTCCGCGCTCACGTCGAGCCACCCTCCAACCGTATCAGATACCCAGCGTGGGCCCGCTTTAGTAAAACGGAGTCCGGTGCTGCAGATTGTTTTGCTTCAGTAGCACGCACGCACATTTCCAGCAACTCAGCTTCATCCCGTGGATCCTCGTCCTCTTCTTCGCTGTCGACAGTGTCAGCGGTATGGTGTTGCCAGAATCGAGCGCGCATCCTCCTGCCTGGTTGACTGCGTAGGAACCTTTTGTCTTGCTTGCGGTGGTCATCGAGCGATAGATGCTGCCGTGACCAGGCATACTTCTTACACTTTGCGTCTCCCAGCTTCCAACAAAACATCCAGAAGCGGCTGTCCATCGCCAACATAAAATCTGCAGTGATGGCTCAATACAATTGTCTAATGTGAATGACTGGCCGGTATTTTCACGGTTTTGTTTCGCGTACTACCGTATCGTGTTAAACGATACGGTACGGTGACACACTACGGTACTAGAAATGAAGTACCGTAAAGAGGTTGACACACTACGGTACTAGAAATGAAGTACCGTAAAGAGGTTGACACACTACGGTACTGGAAATGAAGTACCGTAGAGTGGATATAATACTTAATTCAATCATACTGACATTTATATAAAATGATTTAAGGGAGAGATAAACCTCACCTTACTCTTTCTTCGCTACAGCTCGCTTCCTCGGAACCT